>OZ022494.1:1104658-1288658 GCA_963989405.1 Trypoxylon attenuatum | reverse complement strand
ATCCAATTAATAATGAAGCTATTATTCTGGCGGCTAATCATGATGTCCAGAAAAGGGATACAATTATTCTCCTCTTTTTCAATGGTAAATTTTAGTTTAGGATGGAAAGAGTTAAAGGTATCCAACATAAGTTGGTCGCAGTTAGAAGGAACACAAGTAATAATGTCGTCTACATAACGATAGAAGAAAAGAGTGTTGTGACTAAGAGAATTAAGACACGACAATTCTAAATCCTGCATGACTATGTGTGCTAGAATAGGAGCTATAGGAGATCCCATTGGTAAGCCAAAAGTTTGCTTGTAAATTTTATCATTGAAAGTAAAATAAACGTTATTCATAACGAAGGATATGCCAACAATAATATCGGAAATCGGAAGGGTATGATTAATAATAGCACTTCTTTTAAGTAAACTATTTTTGACAAGATCTAAGGGCACATTCGTATAGAGAGATTCTACGTCAAGTGAGATTAAACAATAATTGCTAGGAACAACTAATTTATCTAATTTGTTTTTTAATTCGAAACTATTTTTGATATAGGAAGGGCAGATAAGACAACTATCTACTAAAATCTTGCTAAGAAAGGTAGCTAACCTGTGAGTAGGTGAATTAATATCGGAAACTATGGGTCGAAAAGGCATATTATTTTTATGTATTTTTGGTAACGCGTACATGCGTGCTAATACAGTATTAGCATAAATTAAACTTATGTTGGATACCTTTAACTCTTTCCATCCTAAACTAAAATTTACCATTGAAAAAGAGGAGAATAATTGTATCCCTTTTCTGGACATCATGATTAGCCGCCAGAATAATAGCTTCATTATTAATTGGTTCCGTAAGCCCACTTGGTGTGGAAAAACTATTAATTTTTACTCTGACCATCCGTTTTGTCAAAAAGTATCAATTTTGTCATCGTTAGTAGACCGAGCAATTTTATTATCGCACACATCCTTTCATCAGCATAATATTTTACTTGTCAAGCACGTTCTTCTGAGGAATGATTATCCTCTATGGTTTATTAATAAATATATTCATCGTAGGTTGTATTTTCTGAAAAACAAAGCTCATAATACGGTTACTCATGATTCCAATTTAGACTTTTCTAATTCTTTAGTCATACCTTATGTTAAAAATTTAAGTGAAAATTTAAGAAGACTTTTTTCTCGGTTTAATATATCCGTTTTATTCAAAAATAGTAATAGTATCAGAAACCTTATTGGCTCTAACAAAGACAAAATTGATTACTTTTTAAATTCATGTTTAGTTTATAAAATTGATTGTGCGGATTGTGATAAAGTTTACATCGGACAGACAAAAAGGTATTTAAAAGATAGAGTTCGTGAACATAAATCTTTCCTGAATCCTTCCCACAGCCTCAATACCTCGCTTTCTAATCATCCTATTTCAGAAATACATAGTTTTGATTTTGATTCTACAAAAATTTTAGCTTTTGAACCCGATTTGTATAAACGCTTATGTCTGGAAATGCTTTACATTGTTGGTCATCCTAACGCTGTTAATAATCGGTCCGATGTAAACAATCTCAATGGAGCCTATCACCTACTCAGATTGGATTAATTTCCTTTCTTTTCCGACGCCGATGTCTTTCCGCTTATTTATTTATGTTTTGCGCCGTTCGGATCCGTTCTTACTTCTTCGCGCCATCTACATTTGCTTGTGTCATTCGTCCCCGTTTTGTTTTCAAAATCACTTGACTTTGTGCTAGCAGTGCGATAACACGTCTTTGTCACTATCGTTGATTTAATTCTGGTAACTGTCACTCACTTTCATTCTTGCCGGAGATTCATTATTCCCCATTAAGAATAATGTTTCTTCTGCCTGAATTGCTCGTAGTGGCTCATTGCTTCTTTACTTTTAAATATTATGTGACTTGGCTCTTTATTCTTTTATTCTCTGACCATTTCAAAAATTGTGACCGATAGTTCTTTTATAATGACACCTGCAAGTTTCCGCCGTCTTATTCCTTCTCTATGTAAGTGTATTTATTTATTACTACCTCCTTTGTTACTTACATCTATTACTCTTTTTTCGTTTTAACATCTAAGCGTTTATGTTAATCTCTATTAAGATCGCTTGTAATCTTATCAGATGTCTGAAGAGGACTCCAAACCCGTAGGAGTCGAAACGTTATATTGTAATTACAATTATTTTGGATCGTTGAAATGGCTTCTGCACTCATAGAAAATATTATATGATTCCAAATTTCCTTGGCCCACATACTTGGCAGACATTAATTTCACTATTTTTTCACGCCATAAAACCACTGCGCTATATGTACTTGGCGCGTTTTTGCACGTTACATGCACGATGTAATGTCATTTTTTGGGATTCTACATACCTGGATAACAGATATTACTCCACAATTAAATGGGCTTCCGGTACAATTTTGAGAGTTCCGGGTCTGGAAAAATATGTTTTCACTAGTTCTCGATATATTTCATAAGAATCCAAGGAGTTCTGGCCACCACGAACACTGTGCAATTTTTAAATAAATAAATAACGCTCGAGCGACGAGTAATTCGGTCTTTTGAGATGGGCTTCCGGTGCAAATTTGAGAGTTCCAGGTCTGGAAAAATATGTTGTCGCTAGTTCTCGATACGCTCTATAAGAATCCAAGGAGTTCCGGTCAGGACGAACACTGCGCAATTTTTAAATAAATAAATAACGCTCGAGTGACGAGTAATTCGGTCTTTTGAGATGGACTTCCGGTGCAAATTTGAGAATTCCAGGTCCGGGAAAATATGTTTTCGCTAGTTCTCAATACGCTCTATAAGAATCCAAGGAGTTCCGGCCACCACGAACACTGTGCAATTTTTAAATAAATGAATAACGCTCGAGCGACGAGTAATTCGGTCTTTTGAGATGGGATTCTGAAGACTTTTTGCGGCCCAGTTGAAGTTTTTAACTGTCTATATTATTTCAGACATTTGGACTCAGGTCCTCAGTACGTGAGGCATACCCAAAAATCAAGTAGACAACTTTAAATCGGCACATATATCAAACTAATTTACAACGAAATTTAGTGGTAGTCTAGGACCTCTGGTATTGTCCGAAAATCTTACAATACCTTTACAATACCTTGGCAATGCGCATTATAGCAGCATTTGGAACTACTTATCGCTGCGAATCATTTTTTTCCAAATTAAGCTTAGTAAAAACAAAGTATCGCAGCAGGTTGCTCGATAGAAACATGACAAATCAACTACGATGCGCGTCGCCAAAATTATCGGTTGATATTAAAAAAGTCTGAAATAAAATACAAAAACAAGTGTCATATTATTTGTTAGGTAATAAAATATTTTGAACAATTTGTTCTTTTATTTTGATGTGTCCAGCCCACCTCAGTTTGGAAAATTTTTACTTGGCTCACCAATTACTTTGGGTTGGGCACTCCTGTCCTAGACCTTGTTGCATTTTGTATTTTTTATTTTGTTTTTGACTTTTTATGTCTTTGGTCATGTTTATCTTTTTTGTTTTTTTGTCATTTTTGGCTTTTTTGTTTTTTTGTCATTTTTGGCTTTTTTGTTTTTAGTTGTTCTTGAATGTTAGTAGTTGTTTTTTCTTATAGTTCCTTGTTGTCAATCTTTTTGTTTGTAAATAGATAATTATTGAATTTTCCTATATTATATAACGTGAGGCTGTATTGCGTAATTACCATTAACCGTGTCTTTTTTATTTCTGAGGTCGTCGTATACAGGGTGAGTCAGTGACCTTGCACCAAACTGAAATCACGTATTTTAGGGGTCAATAGAAGCATAAAAGCCCGGGAACACAAAGTTGAAATCTCAACCCTTTCGGAATTACAGGGGGTTGAAGTTTCAAGTTTTAAAAAATCATATCTTCCGAAGGGATAATGCTAGCGTCACGGGTCTTTTTCTAGAATATGTGGGATGGCCGGAGCTATGTGAAAAAAAATAGAAACCATTTAAAAATTATTATTAAGTCGCATTATTATTGATTTTCTTGCAGTTTCTCGATAAAGCAGCAACATTTTCAGGTACGAAAAAAATCACAGTCATTCTGTGATGCACCCAAGAAAATATCGCGTTATAAAAAGTTTAAAATTTTAATAAATGTGGCCAGGATAAATTATTGAAAGTTTTCCGCTAGAGATTCTCAATCCCGAGTTTATGGCTGCATGTGTCACTGCGGCGGTAGAAGGCTCGAAGTCGGCTCGGGTGTCTGTTTGCCTAGGTCAGTTAGGCCCACCTTATCTCGAGGGCCTGCTACCGAACACCGCAGTGCGAGAGAGAGACTGAGTGAGAGTGAGAGAGAGAAAAAAGGGTCAGGTTGATGAACTCTACAATGCTGCCATAAACCTGGGATTGAGAATCGCTAGCGGAAAACTTTAAATAATTTATCCTGGCCACATTTCTTAAAATTTTAAACTTTTCACAACGCGATATTTTTTTGGGTGCATCACAGAATGACTGTGATTTTTTTCGTACCTGAAAATGTTGCTGCTTCATCAAAAAAGTGCAATAAAATCAATAATAATGCGACTTAATAATAATTTTTAAATGATTTCTATTTTTTTTCACATAGCTCTGGCCCTCCCACATATTCTAGAAAAAGACCCGTGACGCTAGCATTACCCCGTAGGAAGATATGATTTTTTAAAACTTGAAACTTCAACCCCCTGTAATTCCGAAAGGGTTGAGATTTCAACTTTGTGTTCCCGGGCTTTTATGCTTCTATTGACCCCTAAAATACGTGATTTCAGTTTGGTGCAAGGTCACTGACTCACCCTGTATGTTCCACGGTCCTCGGGCCGTTTTGACGACTGTGGTGTAATGGGCTGCAGTTTGAATATAATTAACGATCCCGATTAAAGTGCACGTGTTCCGGTTGAGTGTAATGTTTGTTTGCAGATCACTGAGTTTTATTGCTAACTGAGGCTTATTTGTATTTTTTAAATAATTCTGATCTGTTATAATACTTGTATCGATAAAGATGTGCGGCCCAAAGGTATTTTCAATGTTCAAATTTTTTTTACATTTTCTGCAATGTATTCTGTCTGTTGAAAGTGAGTCCTCAGTGGCTTCTTGTATATTGTTAACTCCTTTCTGTAACATTATATCGACGTTTACGTTTATTATATTACGTTTAAATTTGGAGAGGATTTTATATTCTGGCTATTGCAGTCATTACATTTTAGTTGTTGTTGAATGCTGTAAGTTTTCTTAAATATATATTCAATTAAATGGGATGCATTGCAAACACAGTCTACTGTTTTAAAATTGCGCGTGTAGCTAAATATCGGAAAAAGGGATACGTTTAAAAGTATCTCTGCTGTAAATATATAATCATTCCGTTGAATAGTGGCCTGTTTAAGAATTTTTGCAGCCCATTCAATTATAGGATCTAAATCTTCTTTTATCGTTATAAAATAATTATTATTTATTGCCATAGAATATAAAATTAGATGCAATAGTGAGTCGAAAGCGTATTGCATATGTTTCCGTTCCTCATAATAGGAATTTCAACTTTACTTCGAATTAAATCCCATTCGGGGCACTTGTCCATATAATTCGTTTGTTTCGCTCTTGTACTTTTCGGATGGCTTTTTATTTGCTCGACATTGCCGAGACCGCGCCAATTTTCTTTCAAGTTGAACTCATGCGTGCCGTCCTCCTCAGTTGAGTATTCATTACCGATAGAGTGTTTAAAAATACTTACGGTTGTTGCATTCGATACTACTGAGCTACTGTCATTAATTGCTTGATCTTCCATTGATGTTGAATGGGCTTCAATATCGGATTCATTGATTGTGTCATCCGCAGTAGTATTATAAGTACTATCAAATGAAACTTTGAAATCGCTCTCGTGAACCCTTTTCTCGGCACATGTTAGGAGTAGCTTCCCATGTAAGTAATTTATGTGTTGGATAATAAATTTATCCACTCTCAGTGGTAACATATTTTTAAACGCTCTATCTTTGTACTCGCAAAAAATTGATTCTACCGCTGACGACGTGGCAATTTCTGCGTCACTGATAAAATATTTTCTCAGTACTCCTATCCACAGAGGTAAGTATGCAATCAATTCTTTAATTTTTTCTGCTACTTCCGGAATGTAGTAGGCATTTAAAATATCTCCATTCTTCGAATTCAAAGCCTTCTGCTGTGCTTTTTCAAAAATTGATTGGCTGTAACTTAGCCAACTAGCTGGGACGTCTTCTAATTGTATAGTTTCTTCATCGTTATTGTCTTCTTTATTTTCTTCTTCTATATTTACACCTTTAATTATATTGTTAACGTGATATAACGAAGTTTGCGACGGCAAAATGTCATCCTTTTCGCTTCTCCCAATTTCCTCGCTTAGTGCAACAGTCATTAGTGCTTCTGATGATTTACTTATATCTCCAATATCTTGCATTTTATATAACTGAGCCATTGTCCTAATAAAATACTGCCTTACTTTCGACGCAACCATTCGCGCAAACATCCCCATTTTGAAATACTACATATAAAATGACTGACATCTAACCGTAAGTAACAGCTTGGTTTCTGATTTCCGTTATTAAATATTATATTGTAACATGCCTCCAAATATGAATTTAAATTTGCATAGTTTGCGAATGACCTGCTGACAGCCATTAGTAATGCCTTACTAAAATCTGTTACTACTAATTTCGGGATGGGTGCACCTGCTTTTAATATTTCATTTAAAAAAAAAACAATTATGCATGCATCTTGTTTTGCTGATAGCATTTGAAATACTGGGGTGCTTTTTCCCTTATTAACAGAAACACATTGGTACAAAAATATATAGGGGGATAGCGTATTATCAGGGTAAAGAATTTTTTTACCAAATCCGCCGCTGGCATCAGTTATGAAGGAAGCATCGCGATCCCGTTCGTTCATTTTATATAGAGATAATTGCTCTTTCGACCAATACGTACAGAAAAATGGGTCCAAGCCTATGCTTTGAATGATATTCACATACTGATAATGTTTCGCGTTATAAAGGTTTAAAAAAACGTCGTTAGAAAATATACGTAACTCCTTGTCTTGTTCCTTCTGTTTTGCTTTACGCAAAACGTCAGCATTATACAATATGGGTGGAACAGGGTCGTTGGCAGTCATTATTTGACGTGCTTCTTCAATCTGCCAAGTCCTAGCACTTTTCTTCTCGCTTACCAAGCACCCGGCAACTTGTTTTCTTAAATACCCTTTTAGTTGTCTTTTTCGAGTGTGTGCTACGTGGTTTTTAAAATTTAATAATTGGCATTCAAAAATGCAATCTTTACCTGTTTGTGGTTTGTGGAACATTTCTCCAACGAGTTTAGCCCCACAATCCTTACAGTATCCGTAAAACATAACATACCGCTTACAATTTAGTTTCGCTGATACTTTAGAATACTTAAATGTTACAGCGCATGGTAATTTTATTTGTTCCCATAACGCCTCGGCCATAATGTACGTCCACTTCTCTGATTTTAGTCGCAGACATTTGCGGTCAAGGTAATTTTTTTGTTCGGGTTTCATCTGTTCCCATTTCTGAGCAGATATGATAAGATTGAAAGTTCGGTTTAGTGCAGGATCAAGTACATCATTAGATGCAGCAATGCTGTTATTTGATGCATCTTTATCACCTGTACTGTCTACAGTTATATTAAACGCTTTTAAAAGTTTGCAATAAATCCCATTTCTATCGGCTTTGACGGTGGTATATATATGTTTCGCGGTCATTGGAGAATCTTTTTCTGCCATTTTTGTTGCAACAATTTTATATACTTCATTGGATGGTGGTAATATATTCCCTCTTTCGTCCAAAACTCTAAAATCAGGATTACTCAACATTTCCAGCAGCAATGTTTTATCATACATTTTTAGTTTTTAAAATTCAAGGAATGTAGAAGGATATAAGGTTTAACGAGAAGAATTAGGAACTTTACAGGATAATTGTGTGCAACAGAGTCTTAAGATCTTCGGAAAAGGAAATCGACAACAAAGGTGTATAATTAGTGTTATGCGAGGTTGAAGTAACCGCGCCGCCGATTACCGATAATTACGAATAAGCCTAACGGCGGCGCTACCGGTATTGCGTGCGAAGTGCGGAAAATGCGTGCGCGACCGATTGGCATGCGGGCTTCGTACGGGAACCACGACACGAGCAGGAGGTGTTTGAAATATAGTGCGACTGAGAAAAATGTGCCAGCGACTACCTTCTATCTCCACTCTTCCCTATACACAACAAGAATTGGCGACGAGGATGGGATCCAGATTACTGGAAACAAAGCGGTTGACTTTCGACGACGCAGTGAGGATAGCCACGGCTATGCAGATGTCCGCGAAGGACACCGATCAACTACAAGGAGCGACGGCGGCAATCCAGGTAGCGGATACGAGAAAATTCCCAAGGAATTCACCGCCAAGGCAGTTCAACCGTTCGAGAGGGATGCAGAAATCCCGTGCTACACATACAGCTACACCTACATCTACCTTTACATCGGGCCATACAAAGAATCGTCGGTACACCAAATCAACTGATTCCCCTAATATTACTTGTTACAGATGCGGTAAAGGACACTTAGCAACGAAATGTACGTTGAATCGAAATATTAGATGCGCAACATGTGGGATTCAAAGGCACCTCCAATCTGTTTGTTTCAAAAATAAAAACCAAATACACCATGTGGAAGAGGTCGAACCAAATACACGGAACGTAAACATTTACCAGCTAGAACAGGCGAGGTATCGAGACAAATTCATAGCGAAGTTACAGGTAAATAATAAACCTTTACATTTCGAAGTTGATAGTGGTGCGGCAGTTACACTTGCGAATAAGACACAAATGTGTGACTTGTTTCCTAGTTCGACCATTTATCCGTCTAATATTAAGCTAGTCACTTATTGTAAAAATACTTTAAGAACCGCCGGTTATATAAATGTTAATGTCAAATATGGAGATCCAATACGAAAATTGAACATATACCTTACAGAAGTAAATAGAATACCACTGCTGGGACGCGAATGGTTACGCCAATTACTAAATGATACCGAATTACAAAGGATGACATTAGATTACGACCGAAATACAGTAGAATCAGTAGAAGTAGACACAAATACGAAGCTCAATACAATACTACAGAAATACAAAAACATACTAGACCCCGGTTTAGACCGTATCAAAAATAGACAAGCGCGTCTGAAACTTAAAGACAATGCAAAACCGGTGTACTTGAAACACCGTACAGTACCATTCAAATTACTACCGTTAGTCGAAAAAGAGTTAGAGAATTTAGAGGCAGCAGGCATATTAGTGAAAATTAACACATCCGAATGGGCTACACCCATAGTTCCAGTCCTAAAGAAAGAAGGAACGATAAGAATTTGCGGAGATTGTAGTGTTACAGTAAATCCGAATTTAGTAGTGGATGAGCACCCACTACCTACAATCGATGAATTATTTGCGTCAATGGCAGGCGGCACTAGGTTCTCAAAGATTGATCTACGACAAGCGTACCTACAATTAGAAGTCCGAGAAGAAGACCAAGCCCTACTTACGTTGAATACACATCGCGGATTATACAAACCAACGCGGTTAATGTATGGAAATGCCTCTGCGCCAGCCATTTGGCAACGCGAAATCGAGAATATTCTACAGGGTATTCCAGGCGTTACAGTATTTTTGGACGATATTAAAATTACAGGTTCTAACGATTCGGAGCATGTACATAGGCTGGAATTAGTCTTCCAAAGATTACACGAAAATAATATTAGAGTAAATTTAGAGAAAAGTACCTTTTTCACAGATAAAATCGAATACTGCGGTTATGTCATTGACAAACGCGGAATACATAAAGATAATAAAAAGATAAAGGCAATAGAGGAAATGCCTACACCTAAAAATGTATCGGAGGTACGAGCATTTATAGGGTTTGTAAATTATTACGGTAGATTTATAAGGAATCTTAGTTCGATCTTATATCCGTTAAATAACTTCTTACATAAGAATACAAAATTCAATTGGTCAAAAGAGTGCGAGTTAGCATTTAAAGAAGCAAAGCGGGTTTTTCAAAGTAAGCAAGTGCTAGCCCATTACGACCCGAAATTACCGCTCATATTAGCCACGGATGCAAGCCCCTATGGAGTAGGAGCAGTATTATCGCATGTATACCCCGATGGTAGTGAGCGTGCCATTCAATACGCGTCGAGTACATTAACGGATACCCAAAAGAAATACGCACAAATCGACAAAGAAGCTTACAGCATAGTTTTCGGATTTAAGAAATTTCACCAGTATCTTTACGGGAACAAATTTATACTATATACGGACCATAGACCCTTAGTACATATTTTGGCTCCAGCAAAGAGTTTGCCAGTGTATAGCGCGATGCGCATGCAACATTACGCACTATTCCTCCGCGGGTTTAATTACACGATCAAATACAAAAATACGAAATTACACAGCAATGCAGATTGCTTATCGCGATTGCCAACTACAAATGTTTTGGAAAATACTTACGATGTGGTCGACATACACGAAATTAATACGATTGAAACATTACCACTTACTTTCGAGGAGCTTGCTCGAGAAACGAAACGGGATGTACAATTACGGGAAATTATACATACATTAGAAAAAGGGTCATCGATACACAAATACCACAAATACGACAGTAAGGAAGTAGAATATACAGTTCAGCAAGGAGTCCTACTAAGAGGACACAGAGTAGTCATACCTAAAGCGCTACAATCGAGAATATTAAAAGAGTTACACTGCGAACATTTCGGAATCGTGAAAATGAAAATGCTAGCTAGAGGTTACGTTTGGTGGGCAGGCATTGATGCGGATATTAAAAGCCTTACAGAAAATTGCGCGGAATGCAACGCGAATAAAAATAACCCTCCAAAGATCAAGCATGCATGGGAACCTACTACGGTTCCATTCGAAAGGATACACATAGACTTTGCGGGTCCTTACAAAGGATTTAATTTTTTAGTAATAGTAGATTCGTACTCCAAGTGGCCGGAAGTTTTCGCAGTCAATAACATCACAGCGGAAACAACAATTCAAAAATGTCAAGAAATATTTGCGCGTTTTGGCCTACCAATACAAGTAGTGACAGACAATGGGCGTACGTTTACATCGCAGGAATTCCAAAATTTTTTACAAAATTTAGGTATTAGTCATAAGCTAACAGCACCCTACAATCCGGCTACAAACGGACTAGCAGAGCGTTTTGTACAAACATTAAAGAAATCGCTACGAAACATACAATTACATAAAACAAATGTGCATACAGCGCTACAGCGCATACAAATGCAGTACAGAATTACGCCACACTGCACTACGGGAATCTCACCAGCGGAACTAATGTTCAACCGAAAAATTAGATGTACTTTAGATTTAATGCGCCCTAGTAATAAGAAAACAATACATAATTTCAATGATATGACCTCAAGAACCTTCAAAGAAGGGGAGAGGGTCAGCGGAAGGAACTACGCAAACGGAGATAAATGGATATTTGGGAGAATTCAAAAGCGAATTGGAAAATTACATTATTTAATTAAGTTAGATGATGGTCGAACATGGAAACGCCACGTAAATCAGTTACGACAGATTGGAGAGAATACACCCTTACGCCCACATATAGAAAATACGAATACAAACAGATACATTGACTATACACTCGATACTGAGCCAGAACAAGTGGCAAACCAGCCACGAAACGAGCGAGCGAGACAACAGCTGATTACACAGCAACCGACTCGTAGATCCGAAAGAATCAGAGAGCCACCAGTGCGATACGGTGACTATAGAATACACGCAATACATTGACATTAGCGTAAGAGAGGATCATTAAAGAACTCCATTTCTTTTCGTTTTCAAATTCATGATATCAAATGTTATTTACTTTATTCTTTTACGTTCTTTCCTGTACAGTAGCATTAAGGAACACACATGTTATACTACATTACTTACTTCGTAGGGATACAGTTACAAGCAACGGCGATTGCCCCCTTTTCGTTTCTTTTTTTTCGTTCAACCCTACGGGTTTCCCTTTTAAGGAAGGGGGGTGTTATGCGAGGTTGAAGTAACCGCGCCGCCGATTACCGATAATTACGAATAAGCCTAACGGCGGCGCTACCAATATTGCGTGCGAAGTGCGGAAAATGCGTGCGCGACCGATTGGCATGCGAGCTTCGTACGGGAACCACGACACGAGCAGGAGGTGTTTGAAATATAGTGCCACTGAGAAAAATGTGCCAGCGACTACCTTCTATCTCCACTCTTCCCTATACACAACAATTAGATTATGGAAATGCTAAACAACAGAGAGACAGAGGAAGAAAACAATAAAATATCGAAAGAATTCCTCGTAATGTAGTAACACCGGAAGAAATGTTATATTTAAGTTCGCATTCGGTTCAGCCTGTGTAGTACGTCTCACTGCCTTCAGGACGAGAAACAATGGTTGGACGTGCTGCAGCGAGTGAAGAGTCGACCTGATAGACCTTGCGAGAGTGGGGCGTGCACGAAGTGGAGGAGTGGGCACGGTACGAACCACCGCACAAAGAGAGAGACGGACTACAGGGATACTATAGAAAAAACGTGTTTTATTGCTTTCTTCCTCTGTCTCTCTATTGTTTAGCATTTCCATAATCTAATTATACATCTTTGTTGTCAACTTCCTTTTCCGAAGATCTTAAGACTCTGTTGCACACAATTATCCTGTAAAGTTCCTAATTCTTCTCGTTAAACCTTATATCCTTTTACATTCCTTGAATTTTAAAAACTAAAAATGTATGATAAAACATTGCTGCTGGAAATGTTGAGTAATCCTGATTTTAGAGTTTTGGACGAAAGAGGGAATATATTACCACCATCCAATGAAGTATATAAAATTGTTGCAACAAAAATGGCAGAAAAAGATTCTCCAATGACCGCGAAACATATATATACCACCGTCAAAGCCGATAGAAATGGGATTTATTGCAAACTTTTAAAAGCGTTTAATATAACTGTAGACAGTACAGGTGATAAAGATGCATCAAATAACAGCATTGCTGCATCTAATGATGTACTTGATCCTGCACTAAACCGAACTTTCAATCTTATCATATCTGCTCAGAAATGGGAACAGATGAAACCCGAACAAAAAAATTACCTTGACCGCAAATGTCTGCGACTAAAATCAGAGAAGTGGACGTACATTATGGCCGAGGCGTTATGGGAACAAATAAAATTACCATGCGCTGTAACATTTAAGTATTCTAAAGTATCAGCGAAACTAAATTGTAAGCGGTATGTTATGTTTTACGGATACTGTAAGGATTGTGGGGCTAAACTCGTTGGAGAAATGTTCCACAAACCACAAACAGGTAAAGATTGCATTTTTGAATGCCAATTATTAAATTTTAAAAACCACGTAGCACACACTCGAAAAAGACAACTAAAAGGGTATTTAAGAAAACAAGTTGCCGGGTGCTTGGTAAGCGAGAAGAAAAGTGCTAGGACTTGGCAGATTGAAGAAGCACGTCAAATAATGACTGCCAACGACCCTGTTCCACCCATATTGTATAATGCTGACGTTTTGCGTAAAGCAAAACAGAAGGAACAAGACAAGGAGTTACGTATATTTTCTAACGACGTTTTTTTAAACCTTTATAACGCGAAACATTATCAGTATGTGAATATCATTCAAAGCATAGGCTTGGACCCATTTTTCTGTACGTATTGGTCGAAAGAGCAATTATCTCTATATAAAATGAACGAACGGGATCGCGATGCTTCCTTCATAACTGATGCCAGCGGCGGATTTGGTAAAAAAATTCTTTACCCTGATAATACGCTATCCCCCTATATATTTTTGTACCAATGTGTTTCTGTTAATAAGGGAAAAAGCACCCCAGTATTTCAAATGCTATCAGCAAAACAAGATGCATGCATAATTGTTTTTTTTTTAAATGAAATATTAAAAGCAGGTGCACTCATCCCGAAATTAGTAGTAACAGATTTTAGTAAGGCATTACTAATGGCTGTCAGCAGGTCATTCGCAAACTATGCAAATTTAAATTCATATTTGGAGGCATGTTACAATATAATATTTAATAACGGAAATCAGAAACCAAGCTGTTACTTACGGTTAGATGTCAGTCATTTTATATGTAGTATTTCAAAATGGGAATGTTTGCGCGAATGGTTGCGTCGAAAGTAAGGCAGTATTTTATTAGGACAATGGCTCAGTTATATAAAATGCAAGATATTGGAGATATAAGTAAATCATCAGAAGCACTAATGACTGTTGCACTAAGCGAGGAAATTGGGAGAAGCGAAAAGGATGACATTTTGCCGTCGCAAACTTCGTTATATCACGTTAACAATATAATTAAAGGTGTAAATATAGAAGAAGAAAATAAAGAAGACAATAACGATGAAGAAACTATACAATTAGAAGACGTCCCAGCTAGTTGGCTAAGTTACAGCCAATCAATTTTTGAAAAAGCACAGCAGAAGGCTTTGAATTCGAAGAATGGAGATATTTTAAATGCCTACTACATTCCGGAAGTAGCAGAAAAAATTAAAGAATTGATTGCATACTTACCTCTGTGGATAGGAGTACTGAGAAAATATTTTATCAGTGACGCAGAAATTGCCACGTCGTCAGCGGTAGAATCAATTTTTTGCGAGTACAAAGATAGAGCGTTTAAAAATATGTTACCACTGAGAGTGGATAAATTTATTATCCAACACATAAATTACTTACATGGGAAGCTACTCCTAACATGTGCCGAGAAAAGGGTTCACGAGAGCGATTTCAAAGTTTCATTTGATAGTACTTATAATACTACTGCGGATGACACAATCAATGAATCCGATATTGAAGCCCATTCAACATCAATGGAAGATCAAGCAATTAATGACAGTAGCTCAGTAGTATCGAATGCAACAACCGTAAGTATTTTTAAACACTCTATCGGTAATGAAAACTCAACTGAGGAGGACGGCACGCATGAGTTCAACTTGAAAGAAAATTGGCGCGGTCTCGGCAATGTCGAGCAAATAAAAAGCCATCCGAAAAGTACAAGAGCGAAACAAACGAATTATATGGACAAGTGCCCCGAATGGGATTTAATTCGAAGTAAAGTTGAAATTCCTATTATGAGGAACGGAAACATATGCAATACGCTTTCGACTCACTATTGCATCTAATTTTATATTCTATGGCAATAAATAATAATTATTTTATAACGATAAAAGAAGATTTAGATCCTATAATTGAATGGGCTGCAAAAATTCTTAAACAGGTCACTATTCAACGGAATGATTATATATTTACAGCAGAGATACTTTTAAACGTATCCCTTTTTCCGATATTTAGCTACACGCGCAATTTTAAAACAGTAGACTGTGTTTGCAATGCATCCCATTTAATTGAATATATATTTAAGAAAACTTACAGCATTCAACAACAACTAAAATGTAATGACTGCAATAGCCAGAATATAAAATCCTCTCCAAATTTAAACGTAATATAATAAACGTAAACGTCGATATAATGTTACAGAAAGGAGTTAACAATATACAAGAAGCCACTGAGGACTCACTTTCAACAGACAGAATACATTGCAGAAAATGTAAAAAAAATTTGAACATTGAAAATACCTTTGGGCCGCACATCTTTATCGATACAAGTATTATAACAGATCAGAATTATTTAAAAAATACAAATAAGCCTCAGTTAGCAATAAAACTCAGTGATCTGCAAATAAACATTACACTCAACCGGAACACGTGCACTTTAATCGGGATCGTTAATTATATTCAAACTGCAGCCCATTACACCACAGTCGTCAAAACGGCCCGAGGACCGTGGAACATATACGACGACCTCAGAAATAAAAAAGACACGGTTAATGGTAATTACGCAATACAGCCTCACGTTATATAATATAGGAAAATTCAATAATTATCTATTTACAAACAAAAAGATTGACAACAAGGAACTATAAGAAAAAACAACTACTAACATTCAAGAACAACTAAAAACAAAAAAGCCAAAAATGACAAAAAAACAAAAAAGCCAAAAATGACAAAAAAACAAAAAAACATAAACATGACCAAAGACATAAAAAGACAAAAACAAAATAAAAAATACAAAATGCAACAAGGTCTAGGACAGGAGTGCCCAACCCAAAGTAATTGGTGAGCCAAGTAAAAATTTTCCAAACTGAGGTGGGCTGGACACATCAAAATAAAAGAACAAATTGTTCAAAATATTTTATTACCTAACAAATAATATGACACTTGTTTTGTATTTTACTTCAGACTTTTTTAATATCAACCGATAATTTTGGCGACGCGCATCGTAGTTGATTTGTCATGTTTCTATCGAGCAACCTGCTGCGATACTTTGTTTTTACTAAGCTTAATTTGGAAAAAAATGATTCGCAGCGATAAGTAGTTCCAAATGCTGCTATAATGCGCATTGCCAAGGTATTGTAAAGGTATTGTAAGATTTTCGGACAATACCAGAGGTCCTAGACTACCACTAAATTTCGTTGTAAATTAGTTTGATATATGTGCCGATTTAAAGTTGTCTACTTGATTTTTGGGTATGCCTCACGTACTGAGGACCTGAGTGCAAATGTCTGAAATAATATAGACAGTTAAAAACTTCAACTGGGCCGCAAAAAGTCTTCAGAATCCCATCTCAAAAGACGGAATTACTCGTCAGTCGAGCGTTATTTATTTATTTAAAAATTGCACAGTGTTCGTGGTGGCCGGAACTCCTTGGATTCTTATAGAGCGTGTCAAGAACTAGCGAAAACATATTTTGCCGGACCTGGAACTCTCAAATTTGCACCGGAAGCCCATCTCAAAAGACC
The DNA here is from genome assembly GCA_963989405.1 of Trypoxylon attenuatum. Lineage (NCBI taxonomy): Eukaryota > Metazoa > Arthropoda > Insecta > Hymenoptera > Crabronidae > Trypoxylon > Trypoxylon attenuatum. The sequence continues at coordinate 1,271,793 of OZ022494.1, read as the reverse complement.
GAATTAATCGTCGCTCGAGCGTTATTTATTTATTTAAAAATTGCACAGTGTTCGTGGTGGCCAGAACTCCTTGGATTCTTATAAAATATATCGAGAACTAGTGAAAACATATTTTTCCAGACTCGGAACTCTCAAAATTGTACCGGAAGCCCATTTAATTGTGGAGTAATATCTGTTATCCAGGTATGTAGAATAGAAAATTGTCACAACTTTTTTATTTCTGGCGCAACCAAAAGATGTTGTAAAGACTTTTGGTAGAGTTTCTCGTACATTGCGCAGAACTCAAATCAGAAGTCTAAAAAATGTCAAAAAATGATAAAAAAATTTTTTTCTGGCGTTATATTGTTTATTTTGGTACAGTTTGAAAAAGAACTGTCAGGAATTCTATATTTAATCAAAATCTATAAGAAAATCATAGGTAGAATTAATTTTCCATAAATGGGCTTCCAACTTCTCTGTGAAGCTGGAAGCCCATTTCGTTTTTTTTAAATTTTCAGCTATTTTCGATAGAACTTTTTATAATTTTGTGCAGGAACTCTAGAACTCTTCAAAATAAACTCAGAACTCTAAGTAAAAAAATGGTTTCTAGGAAATGTGCTTCCAGCTTCACAGACCTGGCGGCGACCATACCACTGATCACGTAGAGCGCGTGCGCAGCGCGCACTCGGCTGGGTCTTTACAACAATAATATTTTATTACTCCGGATCTCCGCATTTCTCCAACTTCTAATTTACAGGGGTTCTGCAGAACACTTCAGAGCATATGCCAAATTAACTTCAAAGTAATCAAAACCTGCGATTGAGAATCTCTAGCGGAAAACTTTCAATAATTTATCCTGGCCACATTTATTAAAATTTTAAACTTTTTATAACGCGACATTTTTTTGGGTGCATCACAGAATGACTGTGATTTTTTTCGTACCTGAAAATGTTGCTGCTTCATCGAGAAACTGCAAGAAAATCAATAATAATGCGACTTAATAATAATTTTTAAATAATTTCAATTTTTTTTCACATAGCTCCGGCCCTCCCACATATTCTAGAAAAAGACCCGTGACGCTAGCATTATCCCGTCGGAAGATATGATTTTTTAAAACTTGAAATTTCAACCCCCTGTAATTCCGAAAGGGTTGAGATTTCAACTTTGTGTTCCCGGACTTTTAGGCTTCTATTGCCCCTAAAATACGTGGTTTCAGTTTGGTGCAAGGTCACTGACTCACCCTGTATATACACTTCTTATATGGACCATCGCTGTATTTTGTGAAATGAATATGACAAATACATTTTTTTTGAACAATAATAAATATTTTTCGACGATTGTTATATTTTGTTGTAATACGTTCGAAACCATGCAATTTTTGTTTGAAAAATTTTCCTCTATCTTTAACCGTTTCCGAGTTAGCCATTTAGCGATCGAACTTTGAGGGGTGGTTTCAGCCTTTAAACTCGAGTTGCCGCAGCTAAAAGAAAATAGGGGTCTCCTATTTTTCGGTCTTCTTGAAGCCTACAAAGTTTCAAAAAAATCGGAGTCGGACCGTTCGAGTAGTTCCGAGGTTAAATTCCCGGAACAGCGACTGGAGGAAGCAGGTATCCGGGATGGCGGCGTTCAAATTAGTGTTAAAGTCGCCCAGGATCAACCTCTGCTCGTACCCGCAGATATATTGAGCGAAAATCGGCTCGAGTGGCGCAAGGGGTGCATGAGGGAAGCGATAGATAGCCCCAACGACGAGACGCGAAAAAGAAGACATGCAAAGCTCAATAAATAGAAACTCCGCCGCTGGATCGGGCTGAAAAAGAGAGAATGATAAGTGAGACAAGACCCGCGGTGACAGATTGCTCCGGACGTAGAGGGCGACGCCTCCACCCGGTCTCCCCACGCGGTCGCAGCGGTGCAGGGTGTAATCATCTAACGCGCAGGAGCAATGATCGAGGCGCGAATGCAGCCACGTTTCAGAGACCGCCACTACGTCAAAAGGCGGCGAAGCCGTAGTGATGAGAGCCGAAAACTCGGAGAAATGCCGTGGCAGAGATCCTACGTTGCAGTGGCAGACTGTTAAGAGTGGCCGCGTAGGCGCGGCAGCGGAGGGGGCAGGATTACGCGGGGATCTCGGCGCTGCTACCTAGGGTAGCTTCGCCGCGATCTCCGATTCAGCGCGGATGGATATCGAAGCCCTACCGCCATCTTTTTTAACAAGGACTGCCCCGTTCCGATGCCACACATGCCGGTAACCGCGCGCTCGCGCCTCAGTTCGAGTCTTCCGGAGAAGCGCCCAGGTATCGCGCGCTAAAAACTGATTGATGTTAACGCGCGAAGCGCCGAGTGTCGCATCAATCTCCGACGCTAGAAGCTCACGCTTCCTACGCTTCGCTGCTAGGAGCCCGTCCCTCGCGGCGCGTGAGGCGAGCACTACGTGCAGAAGGCGAGACCTATCTGCGGTACTGGTGGTGGAGGTACCTTTAACCCGCAAGGCCCGTGTGATGTCCGAGGCGGTGAGTGGCGCGTCTAGGGCTGACGCGATCTTCAGGACAGCACACAATATTTTATTTTGTTCTATACACAGTTAAATCTCGATTTCGGCTTCGCTGTCGCGTGGATGATCGGCGCAGCGGTGAATCCGGTTGTCTGGAACAAAGTACAATACCGTGTTAGTAAATACGGTGAGCGTTCGAGTGAAGCGACGGCGAGCGCAAAGCACTCGCAATCGTTATTTTTCAAGTCTTCAGAATTGTGGACTGTATGATTTTGTAACTCAAGACGCTAATTTAATAAACCAACACCTGAATGTGATTTGTTAGGTTCAGAGTCGAAATTCCTTGGATCACGCAGAGGGTTGTAAGTTCTCTGCGTGCTTGATCTTTGAATTGAGAATAGTTTTCTCGCGAGCAAGTGGAATTTCGTTTACTGCAAAGTTCGAAACTTCTGCAGTGACTCTGTGGAGTCTGCAGTCGACGCCGCGCGAGACGGTAAGCCGTTACGCTTGTGGCCGCGAAACAATAGCTGAGCCGATTAGCGCGTAATCACGGGAATCGAGCAGCCCCAAGTAACATTTTTCCGACAGACTTGCTTACAAAGATCTATCATATGCTCTTTCCATGTAGGACTACCGCATATACCGTACAAGTATTGTTTTTGTGTAAGGACTGGTTGCATACGACTATCACATAGTCTTTTCCTACAGCTAGCCTACAAGGACCCTAGCATATAGTCGACGCGCGTATAATATTTGTAGGGCTACTCGCAGATATGCTAAAAGTAGCCTGTTTGCGCGATAGATTTTTTTGTAAAGTTCGTAGGTTTGTATAGCCTTCATCAAGCACTGTAAAATGCACTTTTCCGGCGTTCCTCGTTATCATTAATAGTATTTACGTTATTTACGTTCAATGTTTTGGATTAACATTTTTCTGAAAATTCATAATTCGTAAAGTAATACATGACGTACTATTATGCACGAGTCACCGATTTATTCGGAAATGTTAACATGTTTTAATTCAAAAAATAATCCATGTTGGTAAAATGGTACTAAATATGAATACTTTTTTAATATTGAAATATAACAGTGAAAGACATCGTCGTAGTGCCATTTAGTACCATTTTACCAACATGGATTATTTTTTAATTAGAATATGTTAACATTTCCGAATAAAACGGTGGTACGTGCAGCACCTTATCTATTACTTTACGAATTATGAATTATTCTTGATATTTGTTTAATATCAAAAAAGACGTCTTGGTAAGCTTACCACTTGCTGAAGGGAATCCGGGTATCAAAAAATCCCACTTGCACATGCACAAAAAAAACGTCCGAGTGACCCGAAGCGTTCGAGGGAGCTGTTGTGTTCCTGTGGTTGTTTGCTAATAGCGTGGGCCTGGTCCACGTTCCGGTGAAGCTGACAGTTACTGTCGGTGTTGGGGGTGGGACCGAAGTCCGCTGATCTGCTACGGGACCAAGGTCCGCTGATTGTCCGTGGGACCGAAGTCCGCTGATTTGCCGCGGGACCGAAGTCCGCTGATTTGCCACGGGACCGAAGTCCGCTGATTTGCCACGGGACCGAAGTCCGCTGAGTTGCCACGGGACCGAGGTCCGCTGATTTTCCGGTTATTTCGACAAGTTCGCACTTTGGGCAATCCGTCGGTAACGTCCAGCACCCGCGACACTTGGGGTCACTTACATGTAACCCGACTGCTCGAATCGCGCACGACAGAGGTCTTCGATCGACGCGAGAGCAACGATTGTCCACTGCGTTCGAATCTCGAATCCTAACGACAACTGCGGACTGCGTAAAACCGAGAGCGAGAGAGAACCGAAAAGGCGAGAATGTCACTGCACGATTGCCGAAGCAAGAATGCCCTCTTCGCTAGGCGACAGGCCCCGAGAGCCCAGGGTGCGCTTGAGAAAACAAAAACCTAACTCTATGCGCACGCTTTAGTAGGAAAAAAACTCTGGCTGCCCCCTTGACACTTGAACCGAACGACAAACATTTGAAAGTCGTACACGAAGTCACGTCAGCTAATGTCAGAATACGATACTTTGTGCACGAGGAGCGCGATCCTGGTCAAGGGTACAGTAACCAGCGAAAACAGCGACTCTAAGACTTTTCTGGACTTTGACAATAACGCTAAAAGTAATTAATAGTACAACGTGGCTATAAGCTTAATCCTAAACAATATTGTATTTCGAATTATTGCCTCAATTTAGTCTAATACTAATGTACTTTATTTAGTACATGTTTAATTTCAGTTTTATCTTTCAGTAGGAAGTTTTTTTCAGTATTTATTAATTACAATCAAAATTATTTGATAAGACCGATTGTAAGAAAACGATGGCGGATCCATGTTTCATCATATATGAATATTATGGGCCGGAAGGGCTGGGATCCACCATCGTTTTCTTACAATCGGTCTTATTAAATAATTTTGATTGTAATTAATAAATGCTGAAAAAAACTTCCTACTGAAAGAGAAATCTGAAATTAAATATCTACTAAATCAGGTCCATTAGTATTAGACTAAATTGAACCAATAATTCAAAACAGAAACACTGTAATTTTTTTAAGTAATAATCACAATTTCGAGTCATTTGGATTATTGACTAAAAAACTACACTGTAATAATTAACTGTATATCGAGTGAAGGGCGGCAAGCAGAGATAAGGAGAGGTAGGAGAATTATAGTTCGGAATAAAATATTGTATATTATGCAATAATCTAAAAATAGATAAATACAACAAATCAGAAAAAATATTAAAATATAAAAACACACTGACATCCAAAAATATAATACACAAACTCACACACTAAATATTAAAATATAAAAACACGATGACATACAAAAATATAAGACACAAACTCACACACCAAATATTAAAATATAAAAACACGATGACATACAAAAACTTAAGAATTATCTTCCGCTGAATTTTCAGTTGCACCGGTACTAGTCGACGGAATTCTCGAGACCCTCTGAACTCTCTGTCTGGGTCCGCGTGATACGCGACCACTTGGCGCTCGCATGCCTTTATCGCGATCGTATCGCGAGAAAGAATTATGTACAATATTTCATAAACGCCTCATTCTGCGCTGACGTCCAGGTACTATTAGAGTATAAAATCACATTTTCAAAAAATTTGATTATAGATTTATACTCTGATACTCCATGTTTTACACACAACGGTTGCCGCGATACGCCAGTCCACGTGCAATGAGTAAGAAATTCACGGTGGAAGAAGTTATCCACAATTCTTAAAGCGATGCTCCAACGATTTCCATTGCAATTATTTTTGCCGCTTATGCGGCCCAGATTTGCGACGCATATCCTTATATATTGCACGTCTTTGGCGCGGGAGTGTCCACTTTGCGCACGTTCCACTTTGCGCACATGTGGATTTTCGGACACAGTGGAATTTGCCCACGTTGGAAGTTGGACACAGTGGAATCAGGACACATGGCAGTGGAAACTGCACACATCATGCATATATTAGCATGACTGAGTTGTGACTGTAAAACGTAATAAGTCTCATTCTGCTTTACAGTCACAGGTCAGGTCAGTGCCAGATGAAGGGAAGGGGGCGCAACTCTAAAACGTGATAAGTCTCATTATGCTTTACAGTCACACGTCAGGTCAGTGCCAGATGAGGCGAAGGGGGCGCAAACGTGTAATTTACAAATAATGGCCAAATGGAAATAGTTAATACCACGGATATACCTGAAAATATCTTCAGTACGAATTATGCATGATTAGAGTTAAGCTGTGTACGCAGTAATCTGATGCCGACCTCCATTTTTGGTGTGGTAAAGGCCCACTGTGAACTTGAGATACTGTGCGCAGTTTCCACATTTGATGTGTGCAACTTCCACTCAACACTATTTCGACTGTGGGCAGTTTCCACTGTGCGCAATTTCCACGTGCGCAAGTTCCAAAAACGGTCCGTGTCCAAAGTGGAATGTGCGCAAAGGAGACTCATCCCTTTGGCGCGTTCATTTATATGTTCCAATTCTTCTAAGTTCGAAATTGGCTGAAAGATATCTTTGGAAATTCGGATATCCGGAATTACTGGAGTGGCAACCGGAGGAGGAGCAACCGACAACGATCCAAGTAAATCTACTTTTGCATTTAATTTTGCCAGTTCGTTAATAAATTTTTGCTGCAAATTTTTCAGGGAGTTTATTTTCGTCATAATTTGTTGATGACGGGTCGCATCCTCAGAAATAAATTCTGTGGTGTTCTCCGTCAGCGGTTCATCAATTTGAAGGATACTCAGCTCAGGTGATTCTATAATCGCGTCGGATTCCGGGGTACATGATACAACCGTAGGCAGCTCTTTTTCTCTCTGGATCTTTTCGAACAAGCAGTTAAGTGATTTTGGCGTTTTCCGCTCTCAGCCGGCGAAGGATGCTCCTCCTCGGTCGTTGATTCCGCTTCCATTACTTTCATCTGACGCATGGCCTGCAATAAGATATATGTACTAGTCAGAACCGCAAAAATGGTCAGGAATATTAATCATTCGGGTAATTATACAGAAAGACGGCTCACAATGGATTTTGATGATTTTCAGATATGTTGTAGTACTCACTCTCCTGATCATAAATATATATATATGTGGGTGGGGGAAACGTATACAAAAAAAGATACAAGCGATTAAAGAACAAAAATTTTATTTTATGACTCTGCTTGATTTGCTATCGCAATACTGTATCACCGTGTACTGAATTGTGGTAGCATGCTTACCGATACATTCCTTAGTTTACAAAGCGATTTGTGTTGTTGTTTGAAATCCACATTCAGCGGTAGCTTGTATTCAAATTAAGAGAGAAAAAGGGAGTGTATATAAACATCTAAGCCACTGCGGAATGTGGAGTTGTGTCATGATTTAGAATAAGTGCCTCGTTACCGATTTCGATATGTGCACGTATTAGATAAAAGGATACAAGCGATCGAAAATTGTATAAGTGATTAAATAATTCCGCGCTTTACGGTCACAGATCAGGTCAGGCCAGGTCGGGTGGGGGCGGAGCGGGGGGCGTGAGCCCCCCGCATCTCTCACAAATTTCTACAGAATCCCCCCCCCCCCCCCCGCTGAGATACATGCGGGGGGCTCACGCCCCCCGCTCCGCCCCCACCCGACCTGGCCTGACCTGATCTGTGATCGTAAAGTGCGGAAGTATTTAATTACTTATACAATTTTTGATTGCTTGTATCTTTTTTCCTATTCGTTTCCCCCACCCACATATATATATATATTTATGATCAGGAGAGTGAGTACTACAACATATCTGAAAATTATCAAAATCCGTTGTGAGCCGTCTTTCTGTATAATTACCATCATTCGATATTAAATTCGATTAAGCAAAACTAAGATACTTGGATTAAGCAAAACTAGAACAAAGATACAGATTTAATAAATGAAAGTTTAGTAGATGAGTAGTATTCTACTACTTTTTTTTATTTATTGCTACTTGGCACTTTTTACAGCATATGTATAAGTAATCAAGCAATACACACACGCGCACTGCATAAAATATATATACACTATGTTTAGGATTAAGGACTTTCTCGCTTCACACAGCTTTTAAATTTAGTTCATATATAGTTTATTTGATGGCAATCGAGTGTGACTCTCAATGTATCCAATCCGTGTCCGTTGACTGCGACTTTTCGATCTCCGTGATGCCTTACGTCATACGCTTTGTCCGCTACGCGGTTACTACGACGAGTCGCGGGACACGTGGACCCGCTGCGGTAGCCCGGCGCTGATTCGCACTAATATTTCATCTTGTTGTGTAAATCCAGGTGACATTCCTCACATTATAAACATCGTTTTTCGTAGAAAAATGTCAGCTGTATCGCGTAGGGTAGTTGGATTTTACCCTGGACCTTCAAATTCGAGGTAAAATCGAAAAGAAAGCCGAAAAATTGGCCTAAAAACCGGGTCCCGGCGGCTTCAATCGTTATTTAAACAAATTTGCAACGAGATATTGCACAAGTAATATACATCATTTTAATTGTAAACGTCCGCAGAATCTGCTGCGATAAACAAAAATTGTTTAAAGGTAATAGTTTTGTTGCAAATACAGCTCAAAGTTTAAAAAAAGTTCAAAATTTTCATAATCGAATATCTCAAAAACTGAGGTCGATGGACAATAACGGGCTCCGGATTCGTTTTTAGGAGGGCAAAATCGATGAGAGTCACCCAATGGATAGTGAGGAATTTTTTGGCTGTTGGACAGTGTTATTTAACAATGGAATGTGGTACTTACAGAAAAACGCACTAACAATTGGTTCCCAGTACATGTCGGGATCATTTTTGTTCGGTGAATCGTAAACAAATGATTATGTACTGCGACGACGATCCGCCCGCGCCGCCGGCCGTACCCGCCCACGCGGCCGGAATCGTTCGCAAATGGATGCTTCGCACGCCACTCTAGTTACTCCCCGCGACTCGCCTACCTCGGAATTGGGCGCCAGGCCCCCGAAAGGACCAATATTTATAATTGGAAACACGAGAAAGGACGTTGGAACGAAGCGCGGAAGGAAATTAAGCTCCAGTCACCCGGCGCGACTAGCTCAGGTCTCTGCAGATCGGGTCCGTGCTCAGCCCGAAGGAAAACGCAGTCTGGCTCGACCGTCGCAGTACGGTGGAGACGGCCAAGTATTGTTGTTTAAAGTAAAGGTCTGGGTAAATCATTTTATTGCATCGTTAATTTCTCCAGCTCTTGTGAATAATATTACGACCGACAACGGCTCCTCAGTATCGTCTTGTGCGACACAAACTATGCTCTTGGTTCACTTTCCTGGGCTCTTTGTCACTTTGTGACTCGACTTCGGCGATACCTCGCTTGATGATTTCGGGGAATCCGGCCGATGAACTCATCTCGCTGAGTTCGCGTGCCCTCCTGCACGTGGAACCCTGTTGACACGTGCCAGTGGAAGGTTCGAGACCACCTCGAACCTTGGGGATGTCAGCGGCTCGCGGGGTTCGGGAGGCTAGCGTCAACACGCGGACCGATTCGCGTTTGTTTTTCCGGGGCCGCTATCGGTGGGTCCTCCGCAGGGCCAGTCAGTCTCGTCAGATCTCTCAGATGTGACAGTTGCGTAGCGTGCTTCTATTAGTTCGTCATCCATTGTTCACAACCCCAGTGTCCGTGGACAACCGTCGCGATTTAAGGTTGATTCCGCAAAGCGGAATGCGTGCCTCTTAATAGTGTTTTATGGTTTTGATCGTGCCTATCAACTCCGACGCGAACGTGGTTGTGCCGCGGTCTCTACGACGTCGCGAAAACCGCGCCGGCTCGTTGTGCTTCAACGCACCGCGATCGGACCTTGTCCGCCCCGGTCCCTCGAGACCTTAAACGTTCTCAGACCTTGTCCGCCCGGTCCCTCGCAACCTTAAACGTTCGTGGACTTTGTCCATCCGGTCCCTCGCGACCGTAAACGATCTTGGACCTTGCCCATTCGGTCCCTCGCGACCTTAAACGTGTGGCTGAGCTCAGCATGCCTCGCGCGGGGTGACGACCCCGCTCTGCCCTGGTTCTTAACCAGGGTGTGGGATCCGCGCGTCCATCTCGAACCGACCATCACAACGTTCGCCGTCTTCTGCAACGCACCACGCGGTGCATCACTCTCCAGCCAGCACAGCACAAGAACGCACGTAATCCGAGTTCGCCGGAGGTAAAAGAGTCAGCATTGGTAAGTCCGAACTTTGACGTATCGTTCGGGAGAACATTTTAAACAATTGTCTATATTCCTCTGAAAATCAAGCAGGCCACGAACGGAAGGAAATCCCGATGAAATGAGCGAATCCCGAGAGAAAGTAGGTGATATCGTATTTATTCCACAAGGAAGAAAGCAATTCGGATAGTTAACAAGATCGGGCGGCCTGGATCCTTGGTGTCCCCGTCCTGCTCTCTCCAGTGGCTGCTCTGCTTCCCCCGTGCTCTCAGCTGATCGTCGGCCATCGTCTGCCGGGATGTCGACCGGGTGATCAGTCCGGCCGACATCGCCGGACTTTCCCGAGGCTCATAAGGAGCAAAACGAGGGGGTTAGTTTATAAAATTTATCGACGGTGCGTGCTTGGCCCTTCGGAACGCGAGTCTCCCCCTCGGCCCGACATGCGAGGTACATCCTGGAAACGCGGAGGTTGGCGGTGACGGAGCGAACACCTGAACGCTTCGTCACAGTACATATACTCAAAACGAAGAACAATAAAATGGCATATTATTATTTTTTATTTTTCGTTTCACCTATGAATAGTTTACGTTCTATTTTATTATTCTTCGTTTCGAGTTTACGTACATAATCATTTGTTAACGATTCATCGAACAAAAATTGCAATTGTTAGTGCGTTTTCCGTAAGTAACACATTCTATTGTTAAATAATCTGCTAAATAGTTTTTGATTCCAAACCATTTCTGCTTATATTGTGAACACGACTACATACAGCTAACACCTTGATGTAATGTTATTAAATTTTAAACTATTAAATGTATCTGAAGAGGACTCCCAGCAATAGGAGTCGAAACGTAATGAAGTGAAGCACCTTAATTATACTGCGTGTCTCGTTCTCGATGATAACATATTGTAGTCATTGCTTGTCAATGCCGCCAACTCCACAACAGTTAGCGCGTAGTAGTGCCTCCCTGTAAAAAACAACTGACAATCTTAGCTATCTTCGCGCTCCCTTACCCGCTCTTCATATTGTTTCGTTGTGCCGAAGCGTCTAGACGTTTTTTCGCGTAGTGCTCCAAGGTTATAACGATGCCAGAACACAAGAAACGAACCAGATCTCGATCTCGTGAGAATCATCGATCCAAACGTAAAAGACTCGATCAGTTGCAGGATCAGATTGAGGTTTTAGCAAAGACTGTTGAGAATCTGGTGAGTGGTCAGCCTAAACAAGCCTCAGTTGCACCACGTCATTTGGAAAGTCTCTCTTCTGCCGACTCGTCTGGTAAGTGGAAATAAGAGAGAGCCTCACTGTTTCCATACGAAACTTGAGCGACAAAGCCCATACGGCTGCGTCTGCCTACACGGTGTCCCATAGATAAAGCCCACACGGCTGCGTCTGCCTTCATGGCGTCAGGCTTTTGTCTCTTAGCCCATACGGTTTTATTGGTTAGCCTATATCACTCTGAGTAATTATGTATATCCTGATAAGTTCAACAAGAGCAGAATTATCATGGATCCTTTGCACATTAGATGGTCTTCGTCCTTATAGAGACAAAATCCTTCTTTCTACAGATCATGAGGATTCAGAGAGTATCTCCGAACCTGTGAATACCCCTCTGGAATCAGTTACTTCGAAAGAAGTACCCAATCAGCCTGCCGAAGAAAGCGTAGATGATACCGTGCTAAAGGTGCTTGGAGCCGATCCCTCGGATTGTAAATTCAGACCTGTAAAGTATCATCCCCAACTGCAAAACACGTGGCTCAAGTGGAAGAAAGGGGGTCTTCCGGAAAAGAATAGGAAGGAAATCCTAGAAACCTATAATAGGAAATCCGATTTTAATGTTGAAGCTCCCAAGCTAAACCTGGAAATAGAGGCCTTGCTTAAAGAAATCCCGAAAAAGAGAGACGACCAGTTTGTTAAAACACAGAACTGCGAGGGTACCGCAATAGCTGCTCTTGGTGCCGCTGTGTCTATGCTAATCGATCCCCCAGAAGAAGGCTTAGACGAAGACATTTTCACCGACTACGTTAGCCACGCAGGTCAGATTTTAGTCGACGTTTTCCATCAACTGTCTGTAGCGAGAAGATCCTTTATTACTCCCCATCTGAAAAAGAGCATCAAGCCAGTGGTGGAAACCATGATTGCCGACGAGTGGCTCTACGGAAATAACCTAAAGGAGGCAGTCAAAGATGCCAAAGAAATTGAAAAGGCTTGTGCGGACATACAGGATAAGACTCCGCAAAAACAAAACGTTAAGTTCAGGGATCAGGGAAACGCCAGATACCCACCTGCGGGGTACCGTCAGGTGGGCCAGCACCAAAGACGCCGTTACATAAAACTGAAACCAAGAACATACCGTTCCGGTCAGAACTCGTATCAGAACCCGTCGAAGAAGACAGCTCAGATGACGAACCACTCATCATCAAGGAGATAGACCAGGTACATAAGTCGGCAGGACGCCTGTGTCACTTTTTAGAAAGATGGAAACAAATCACCTCCGACAAGTATATTTTAAGTTATGTAAATGGTTACAAAATCCCCTTTATTGAAGCGCCGTTGCAAAAACTTGCCCCGGAGGAAAAAAGATGGTCCTTCATTGAGAGGGAGAAAATTCAAGCAGAAATTGAGAAACTTTTAAGGAAAGGTGCTGTTGAAGAATGTACAGATTGCCAGGGGCAGTTCATATCCTCCATCTTTCTTGTTCCAAAGCCAGATGGTTCAAACCGATTTATTCTTAACCTTAAAAAATTGAACAAATTTTTAATTCCTCCCCACTTTAAGTTAGAGGATATTCGATCTGTCATGAATTTGTTATCAAAAAATGATTTTATGGGTTCTATAGATCTTGCAGACGCATACTTTGCGGTCCCGATACATGATAGTCACAAAAAGTTTTTGAGATTTAGGTTCCACGAAGAATTGTTTCAGTTTACATGCTTACCTTTTGGTTTATGTACTAGTCCGTACATATTTACTAAAATATTAAAACCACTCATACATAAATTAAGGTCGCAAGGTATAATACTGGTATTATACACTCCTGCCCAAAATTAATGCATCACTTTCCAGCAGGTGAAAAATCATCAAAGCTTGAACAGCTGTAACTTTGTCAAAAAGAATCGTAAAAATATGAATTTTTTTTTAAATTAAAGCTTGAAGCCTCTACTTTAAAATGCCCTACTTAGAATTTCGATTACGTGAATCAGGGCTCTTGTAGCGCACAAAAAGTGAGGGCATGTTTTTCTTGCAAAAATTTGCAAAGTTCATCACGCGCTATGGACTGCCCTGGTTTTTTTTGAGCCACGCCGTTTACAGCGTTCGAAAGCGCCAAGCTTCCCCTTTAATTTAAAAGAAAAAACAAGGTGCTACGATTTTTTTTAACAAAGTTATGGCTGTTTGAATAAAACCTGAACCGCCGGCATTAGAGTACACCAAGGTCCACCACGTGGAGTCTGCATGGTCGGATTTGTACCTCGCGCGTGTGCGTGCGTGCGTGTGTGCGTGTGTGTGCATGCGCGTGTGTGTGGGTGTGTGTGCGTGCGTGCGAGCGTGAGTCGGCTTAAAATCGGATGTTACTTCCCCGCTGCCGTATCATCTCCTGGCATCTTTGACGCATATTATGCACCGCTGTATGACAATTTGAAGAATGTTGTTCGAGAGTCTGCAAAGGCTGCCGCCTAATTCCTGCAGAGTTGCTGGAGGCCGCGCGCGCGTGTGTGTAGGGGGGGGGGGGGTCATCGCTGGTCAAGTTTGTTACATCTTTATGCATTGTCAGATAACGCACCGAGGGATATCGCCGCAGAATGTTCATTGCCTTATGAGATTTGCAGTATTCTTTGGAAGTATCGGAACAAAAGCTTCTGTATTACCTGTTCAGCACGCAAGCTCAGCACACATAGGTACTCGATACATACGATTTCAAAATGCCGCGAGCTGCAGCAATTATTGCACGAGAGGATCGACTTTCTAGAGACGCGCGAATTATCGCTCTTCTCCAGGAAGGGAATAGCCAGCGTTATGTAGCTACTCGTATAGGGGTAAATCAATCGGTCGTAAGACGAACCTGGACACGCTACCTAGAAACAGGAGGATTTCGACGGCGCGAAGGACAGGGACGTCGGCGTATTAATACTGCACGCCAGGACAGAGCCATAACCCGGTATGTGCTGAACAATTCAGCATCAACGGTGCGAGAAGTCCGCCAGTCTCTTGGCGATGTCATGCCTGCACGTATCAGTAGAGGAACCATTCAGCGTCGCATCCATAATTTCGGACTTCATTCAAGGAGTCGTGCGAGAGTGCCACATTTGACGCGAGATCACCGGCGACGTCGCTTGAATTACGCGCGCTACCACTTACACTGGACACAAGCGCGGTGGTCCAGGGTCTTGTTTACGGACGAATCTCGGTTTTGCCTATATGGTAATGACCGGCGTTATCAGCGCGTTTGGCGTCGACGCGGTTCTCGCTATCGACCGGGAAATGTAGCGCAAGTAAGAGCCTTCAATGGTGGCTCCGTAATGGTCTGGGGCGGGGTGTCACTTTTTTCGCAAACAGAGTTAGTCATAGTGCCACCACCAGCACTTAATGCAAGACGCTACGTGAATGAAATCTTGCAACCCCACATTTTACCCGTGCGAGACCGAATGGGCCCCGAATTCCTGCTCATGCAGGACAATGCTCGACCACATACCGCAATCCACACCCGTGAATTTTTGGAAGCGCACAATATCCTGACTATTCACCATCCACCAATGAGTCCAGATTTAAATCCAATCGAGCACATTTGGGATGTACTGGGTCGACAGTTGCGAGCTCTTGCAAGGCCTTCAACAACTCTACAGGAATTAGGTGGCACCCTTCGCAGACTATGGAACAATGTTCCTCAAACTGTCATCCGGCGGTGCATTAATATGCGTCAAAGATGCCAGGAGGTGATACGGCAGCGGGGAGGTAACACCCGATTTTAAGCCGACACACACACACACACGCTCACACACACACAAGCGCGCACACACGCACACGCACGCACGCTCGCACACGCGCGCGAGGTACAAATCCGACCGTGCAACCTCCACGTGGTGTACCTTGGTGTACTCTAATGCCGGCGGTTCAGGTTTTATTCAAACAGCCATAACTTTGTTAAAAAAAATCGTAGCACCTTGTTTTTTCTTTTAAACTAAAGGGGAAGCTTGGCGCTTTCGAACGCTGTAAACGGCGTGGCTCAAAAAAAATCAGGGCAGTCCATAGCGCGTGATGAACTTTGCAAATTTTTGCAAGAAAAACATGCCCTCACTTTTTGTGCGCTACAAGAGCCCTGATTCGCGTAATCGAAATTTTAAGTAGGGCATTTTAAAGTAGAGGCTTCAAGCTTTAATTTAAAAAAAAAATTCATATTTTTACGATTCTTTTTGACAAAGTTACAGCTGTTCAAACTTTGATGATTTTTCACCTGCAGGGAAGTGATGCATTAATTTTGGGCAGGAGTGTACTGTGACGTTGCATTTTGCAACGTCCCAAAATTAGTAAATTCCCGGCACGGGAGTAGCGACGAGCACACCTCGGGGCCTCACCAAAACCATGAACGCCGACTAATGCCCGGTGAATCCTTTTTTCTTATTGCCAACGGCTACCACCGAGGACGACGCTCGGAGCCCAAAGCCGCAGGGACTGCTTCCAGGGGAAAGAGTCTACAGTGGAGGCCGGATTCCCGCCCGGAGCGCGGTAAATACCGGACGTCCAGCGGGGGAAGAAGTCGCCGCGGCCGAGGCAGGCCCCGTCAAAATTGGAGACGGGATACCTCGCGGTACTCCAACCCCAACGATTCCCGGGGGGAAGGCGGGTTGGAGGGACCCACCGGCCCCAGGGGGGTTGGTGCTCGGTAGCGCGGGTCGACTACCCTTTCCGACCCTGCTGGACCGGAGCGAGAAAGAATGAAAGGAACCTGGGCGAACGGCAGCATCCTGCGGAGACGGCAAGAAGAGGGCCCAATTTTCCACCACCGATCAGGCAGAGTATCCAGGGCAGAAGTCATCAATTATCGACAGTCGAATTATGGCGTGGCGTTTCATGAGGTTTCCGGGGTGGGGGTAGTCGCGTTAATTAGCATGCGCAGGAGATCCTCGCGGATCGCGCGGATCCGCGAGGAGTTCCCTCTTCGATCAGCGACCGTCAGCGAGAGTAGTCCACAAAATTTTAAGTAGCTCGCGAGTGCCAGTTTGATCGAGTAATCCAGTAGAAGAGCGGAGAGAGCCTGGAGAGACGAGTAAACTATTGGGGACCACTGCAGCCGAGAACAACAGAAATGGTGAGGTGAACAGAGTAGCCCTTTCTTTTTCGCGTTGCGAGCTTTATTGCGTAATATGAAATATTGGTGCTATTGGGTGGTCCATTATCTTTCGTTCGGCCGCGTTCAAATTCACTTCCACGTCTCGGCTCCCTCTCCGTATCGTTTGCGAGTATGGTAAGAAAATTGTCGTCGCGATCGTCGAGTGTATCTGTTCCGGGAGTTGAAATTGTAGGAATTGTCGCGTGTAATTCCGCCTTAGGGCGAGGTCGTATTTAATAAATTGTGCCGACTCTCGGAGACCGAAATTTTTGTGAATTTAATTTATACTTCGCCTTATCCCGTCCTTACGATCCTCTCGAGTAACCGACCCCACCCGCTGAGTTCGTTAGTATCGCGCGTAATTTCGACTTGGGGAAGAATTCGTTTTTCGGTGTGTGTGGTCGAGACTCGGTCGCGTAGATCAACCGTATCGCGATTCCAGTATTACAAATTAAAAGCGGGAGAAATCCCGTGGCACGCGAGTGCCTGGCGCCCATAGGAGTCTCGACAGTAGAATTTGATTCGCGTTTCCCCAAGTCGAGTCCAAGGAAATTTCATTGTTCGCGTGAAGTCCCGCTAGCCGGGGCAGTATCGCGAAGTGGGTGCGGACTTCACGTGACAGTACTTAGATGATTTTCTATTTATTCATAAATCTAAATTAGTTTGCGAGGAAAATATGAAAGAGGCCATTCGATTGCTAGAGCATTTAGGCTTTATCGTAAATTATCAAAAAAGTTCTCTCATAGCCCGACAACAGTGTAAATATTTAGGATTTATTATTGATTCAATTAATTTCTCTATAAACTTAACACATAAAAAGAAATGCCAAATACTGCAACTCGTAAATGAATTTAGGGTAGGACATATGTGTAAGATTAGAAGATTTGCAGAATTTTTGGGAGTTTTAACTTCAGCGTGCCCAGCTGTAGTGTATGGTTTTATTCATTGCAAACGCCTGGAAAGACAAAAATTCCTAGCCTTGAAATTTAACGGTGCAAATTACGAAGAAAACATGCTAATATCGGACATTATGTCCGAGGATCTTAATTGGTGGAGAACGAATGCTGTTGTTGGATCGAACCCAATTAGAACGCAAGTTTATTCTTTAGAAATTTTTTCGGATTCTTCCCTGTCAGGTTGGGGCTGTTATTGTAATGGCAAAAAAGCTTGTGGGTTTTGGAACAAGGAAGAAAGAAAGAATCACATTAATTATCTTGAACTGTTAGCGGCCTTTTTAGCAGTTAAATGTTTTGCTTCAAATTTATCCGAATGTGAAATCTTACTGCGCTTGGATAATACAACAGCAATTTCGTACACAAATAGAGCTGGTGGTGTACAATTTCCAAAGCTAAGCGAATTGTCAAGAAAGATCTGGGAATGGTGCGAAGAGAGGAAAATTTGGTTAAGAGCATCTTACATTCCATCTCTTGAAAACGTAGAAGCTGATAGAGCTTCACGTCATACTAATATAGATGCTGAATGGGAACTATCTCATCGGGTGTTTACAAGCTTAGAAAGCCATTTCGGTTCCTTCTTGATGGATTTATTCGCATCCAGATTAAATAAGAGATGTAACAAATTTTACTCTAGATTTCCAGATCCAGAAGCTTCAGCTGTAGATGCTTTTACCATGTCATGGAAAAATGAATACTTTTACGCCTTTCCTCCTTTCGCACTTATTTTGCGCACGTTAAGAAAAGTTATTAATGATAGGGCACTGGGTATTGTTGTAGTACCATTGTGGTCCACACAACCGTGGTATCCGCTGTATACTTCGCTTCTTGTTGAACCGCCTGTAATATTCGAACCCAATCCCAACTTACTAATATCTCCTTACAGAGACAGGAACCACCCTCTAGCATCCCACCTTTCACTGGTGGCAGGCAAATTATCAGGACAGGGTTTATGAAACGAGGACTTATTGATGAAGAGGCCGATGTTATGGTTAATTCCATTAGCATGTCAACTTTGAAGCAGTACGAGTGTTGTCTAAAACGTTGGGGGGAGTTCACTCATTTAAAGAAACTCGATATTTACAACCCTAACAGTACGGATATTATCAGTTTTTTATACGAACGTTACAACGATGGTGCAAATTATAGCACGCTAAACACCACAAATTCTGCAATCTCACTAATTTCGGCTCATGATGTGCATAAAGATAACCTAATATCTCGTTTCTTAAAAGGGGTCTTCAAACAACGACCGACAAAACCTAGGTACTCATCCATTTGGGATGTTACTCCAGTTCTTAGTTACATTGAAAACTTACATCCACTAAAAGACCTGAAACTGAAGGATGCTGCAGAAAAAGTTGCCACCTTGTTAGCTCTTACAACGGCTCAGAGGCTGCAAACCTTGGCATTGATCAATATAGATAATATAGTTAAATCTAATTCGGGAATAGTCGTTAAAATCACAGACCACATTAAAACATCGAAACCAGGGGTTTCCCATCCAGAGCTGATATTACCTTTCTTTAAGGAAAAACCAAGGTTGTGTGCAGCCACTGCACTCTTAGACTATCTGGACCGTATCAAGGACTTGAGAAGTAACGATGCCAAAAGGTTGTTTATTGCCACTGTAAAACCTTTTAGCGAAGTATCATCTCAAACTATCGGTCATTGGATCAAAACATTGCTAAGTAAAGCTGGTGTAAATACGGAACTGTTTACAGCGTACAGCACTCGACATGCGGCAGTCTCTAGAGCTCATAAACGAGGAGTCGATATTGCTATTATAAGACGCACTGCCGGGTGGTCACCTAGTTCACACGTATTTTATAAGTTTTATAACAAACCCATTCAAAACTGCAATGACCAGTTTGCTCGAACTATTCTGGAATAAATTCCATATTATCAACCAAAATTATCACTCGAGCTCTAAAAGTCTACAATATGTTATCATCGAGAACGAGACACGCAGTATAATTGTATGATCAAACGAGCCCGCCGAAGGCGGGGGAAGTTTCATCCAATTTATACGAAGTGTCTCGTTCGAAGATGATAGCTTTCCCTCCCTGACATCTTCGTTTTACCCCAAAATAGTTTTTTCCCGCTATCATCTTTAATAAACTCGTGATAATTCGAAATACAGTACACAAAACAATATGAAGAGCGGGTAAGGGAGCGCGAAGATAGCTAAGATTGTCAGTTGTTTTTTACAGGGAGGCACTACTACGCGCTAAACGTTGTGGAGTTGGCGGCATTGACAAGCAATGACTACAATATGTTATCATCTTCGAACGAGACACTTCGTTTGATCATACAATTATATTCCAACCTCAGGACCCACGGATTGACATATGGCAATGAACACGTTTTAATTAAGTCAAATATTGCATAAAATTGTGTTTATAGAGAAAAAAATAATTAATATTATATATTTATAAATTACATTATCTAAACGGATACATATTAGAAATCTATTATAGTGTCTCGTGATAAAAATTTCATAAGCCGAGACAAGACCCTGAAATGGATGAATTAAAGTGAGCAAAGTCATATCTTTTCCGTAGGTCAATGGTTAAAGGCGCAGCAGCAAACCTACATCCAGCCGTAAGTAAATGGACTCGATTGGGTTCGAGCCCCAGTCAAGGTGGAGAGACAAAAAGAAACACCAACCCCCTCCATAACCGTCAATTAAGACTAATAAAATCTTACCTCTTCGTTAAATACTGCAGTTACGATACCACTCATCTTCGACAAAAGGAATCGAGTCGGAAAATCTACAGCGGGATAACCGGAGAAGCCGGTAAAACTCCTCAAATATACCGAATACATCGTGATTCTACCGCGACAATAATTTATGGAAAACATCAGAAAACAATCAAAAAGGGCTAACAAAACTCTCTTACCGCCGACTCGCCCTCTCCGCATGGCTCTTCGGTCTCCGCCATGATCACACTCTTACTACTATCGTTTGTTCACCTGCTCAAATTGCGTCAGCTCTCTTTCGCGATCCGAGATCGAATAACGATTCACGCGTACTCGTCAATTACGCCGCATGTTTGGCACGTGCATGCTTTTCGGGCTTTTCCGCGACGCTGGTGGTAACAAAAAGATGTTATTGCTCTGGATATTTTTGTTTCTCCAACTTGAAATTTACAGAGTTTGTTCATTATACTACAGACCATCCACGACATAAATTTTAAAGTATTCGATAATGGTTTCCACTGTTTCATTTAATTTTAAACAATATTCATATTTTATAACTAATTAGTACCATTTTACCACCATGGAGTATTTCCTTAATTAAAATTTGAATATTTCCGAATAAAATGGTTGTTGCGGATTCTCTGCCTCCGCGAATCTATTAGACTGTCGACTCGACCATACTTCGTAGTTTGTAAGAACACCGAGCGTGGCAGCATCGATCGGCGATCGATGCTGATCGATGCACCAAGCGTCGCCACGCATGCGCAGCGCGTTTCTTGTCGACTCGTCGTACCTCGTGCCGCTCAGCGGCCATTATTGATCCAGCTAGTGCGATCGCAGGTTCGGTTCAGCTTTGTGACTTTTTCATAGTGATAGTACGACGTGTGTGCGACTCTGTTCTAGCAGTTAAGTGAAGTGCAACTCTTGCTGCAACGAGAGTGCGTGGATTTACGACCCACCGCTCAACAAAGGTACTGTACAACTCTGTATTTTGCGTCTCGCCACGTGGCTTTACGACCCACGTGAGCACTCTTGTGAATAAACTCAACTCAACTCTGTGCTACTCTTCAACTCTGTGCTTTCATTTCCCCGTTAATGAGCCCTCGATGATCTTCGCTATTATTAAACTCAGTGCATCGCTCTAACTCTAGTCAAATCTCAAACATTTGGTCCTTCGAGCCGGAGCGAGGGCTCTCGCGCGGCGTCGGTTGAAAGCACGCTCAACGGTCGCAACGCTGCGTCATCTCTGCTCTTCTCTATTTGCACGGCTTCAGTTCTTCTCCTGCTTTCAACTCGCATGGTGTGCTAAGTAAAGTGAATCGCTCTAGATAATCAGTGTATCGGGCGGGAGTGTCCACTTTGCGCACGTTCCACTTTGCGCACATGTGGATTTTCGGACACAGTGGAATTTGCCCACGTTGGAAGTTGGACACAGTGGAATCAGGACACATGGCAGTGGAAACTGCACACATCATGCAGATATTAGCATGACTGAGTTGTGACTGTAAAACGTAATAAGTCTCATTCTGCTTTACAGTCACAGGTCAGGTCAGTGCCAGATGAAGGGAAGGGGGCGCAACTCTAAAACGTGATAAGTCTCATTATGCTTTACAGTCACACGTCAGGTCAGTGCCAGATGAGGCGAAGGGGGCGCATACGTATAATTTACAAATAATGGCCAAATGGAAATAGTTAATACCACGGATATACCTGAAAATATCTTCAGTACGAATTATGCATGATTAGAGTTAAGCTGTGTACGCAGTACTCTGCTGCCGACCTCCATTTTTCGTGTGGTAAAGGCCCACTGTGAACTTGACATACTGTGCGAAGTTTCCACATTTGATGTGTGCAACTTCCACTCAACACTATTTCGACTGTGGGCAGTTTCCACTGTGCGCAATTTCCACGTGCGCAAGTTCCAAAAACGGTCCGTGTCCAAAGTGGAATGTGCGCAAAGGAGACTCATCCGTATCGGGCGCGCATTTAGGTACATCGGGTTTCGAAGTGCAGCTCATTGTTCTCCGGCTTGCCATTCAAACGGCAAGATGGCGGACAAGCGCGACAGCGCCATGGACAGTACAGCGACCAAGAGGGACGACTCAGCAGCAACTCCAGTGAAGGACGACTCAAGCGCCACTCACGACAAGATGGCCGACGACTCCTCGAGCACAGATCAAAGCACCGTGCTTGAGGTCCCAGCACGCCGCACTCGGGCTTCATCTCCGAAGGGCCTCAAGCCGGAGCTTGTGCTTAAAGCGAGAGCACAACGAGGGCGGATCAACTCCCTGCGCGACGTGTTAGAACAACTCCAGGACTGCGAGAAGGACTGCTCTATGGAGGAGCTGACTGCGATGGCCACTCACATGGAAGAGCTCCACAAGGCCTTCCAGAAGGACCATCAGTTGATGGAGGTCACGTGGCCCAGCACTGCCCTGGACCACGCGTACTTCGCGGAGGATTGCCACGCGAAGGAGACCACACTCGTGCTGCGGGCCAGAAGAGCGATGGCACAGCTCAGGGCTAAGATCAACTCGGCGGCGGAAGAACCATCGAAGAGCAACTCAAGCCCTCGTACAACGAAGCTTCCGGAGATCTCGCTCCCCAAGTTCTCCGGAGAGTACAGCGATTGGCCGCGCTTTAGTGAAATGTTCACCAGCTTAATCTTGGACAACTCGCGACTCAGTGATATAGAGCGACTCCACTACCTGAGAGGATGTTTGGGCGAGAAGCCGGCTCAGATCATCTACGGGCTTCCGTTGACTGGCAACTCATTGGCCGCCTCGTGGGACCTACTCAAGAAGAGGTACGCAAACAAGCGCCTCTTGACCCGTGAACAACTCGTCAAGCTCAACTCTCTGCCACATGTCAACGAGCGCGACGCTGCACAACTCGACCTGCTCACCTCAACAGTGGCCGAGGTGAAGAAGGTCCTGACATCGCTAGGAGCAATGGAGAGCTTCTGGGACCACTTTGCGGTTCACCGGGTGACTCAGCAGCTGGACCAGCCAACGCGGGTTCTTTGGGAGGTCAGCTTGGGGAGTGCAACTGACCCTCCCACCTATGCACAACTCGAGGACTTCCTCGCAACTCGCGCCAGAGCACTTGAACGAGTGGGAACTGGCGCCATCAAGGCCATCAAGGTCAACTCAGCAGCAGCTCCAGCGCGTCCAGGATCGACTCGGCAACCGGCAGCTTCCATCACCAACCGTTCGACTCAGGCGTACGCTACCATCGCGAAGTCAGCGACAGCACCAACTCCGGAACAGAGCAACGAAACAAGATCGACGTTGCAGCACAACGCAGCCACAACGAGCAGCAGCGAGCCAGCTCCAGTAAAACCAAGGGAGCTGTCTTACCGACCGCCCGACGCAAAGCCTGGCTCATACCCTTGTGACTGCTGCGGGGGTGAGCATTACATCGGAATCTGTCCGGTGTTCCGCGGAGCCAAGGCAGATACACCGGAAGGAAATCATCCTAACACGCAGGCTCTGGTATTGCTGCCTTGGCCGCCACAATTACAGAGACTGCCGCTCATCTCGAGGATGCAAGGTGTGTGACCGCCCTCACCACACTTTGCGGCACGACGCTATCCCCAGCACAACACAAGACTCCGCGAAGGCCAACACCACGACTCCTAGCAGCAGCTCAACAACTCACTGAAGGGACGGCGCAACCGTCGAAACAGCTCAACTCAGATCAACGCCAACGCACAGTACATCTCTTCTAGCAACAGCTCTCACTGAGGCCATCTCAACAGTTTCATCGCATCCAGCTCGACTCCTGGTCGACACTGGATCAGAACTCACCTTCATCACGGAACAACTCTGCAGACAACTAAGGCTCTCTCGTCAACGATCTCCATTGAACATCGTGGGAATCGGGGGGAGTCAGACAACGCAGACCAGGGGAATGGTCTCATTACAACTCAAATCTCGCTACTCTGAAGAACTTGTGACAATTCGGGCGCACGTGCTCAAGACAGTGACCAGCTCTTTACCATCGTTTAATCGACCGGAACTTTCGTGGCTACATTTGAAGCAACTTCAATTAGCAGACCGTGATTTTCTAAGGTCGCGAAAAATTGACATTCTACTTGGTGCGGATTTTTATGGACAAATCGTGAAACCAGACATCGTTAGAGGCGCGCCAACAGAACCAATCGCTCAACTCTCAATCTTTGGATGGCTTGTCTTAGGCTCGGTGACAACTCAAAGTGTTGGTGCAAAGCTCGCGCATCAGGTTGCGGTCGAACCAAAAGAAGAGTCACTCGAAGAACTGCTCACGCGCTTTTGGACTCAAGAGGAAGTGCCTCAAGATAGTGATCCAACTCTTTCGTCAGACGAACAACGGTGCGAAGAACATTTTCTACGAACTCATTCGCGAGATCCTGACGGTCGGTACATCGTGCGCGTTCCACTCAAACTGTCAGCAAGTGCGTTAGGCAACTCATACACAGCAGCTCAACGCTCGTTACAACGAACAGTACGGAGATTCGCGCGAGATCCAGACTACAGGACACTCTACCAGGCATTCATGGACGAATATCTACAACTCGGACACATGGTAAAGGCGCAGATCAACGAACAAGGTGGTGAGTCGATTTCTTATTACCTTCCTCACCATGGAGTACTACGACCCGCGAGCACAACGACTAAATTGAGAGTCGTTTTCAATGCCTTATGCCCGTCCTCGTCTGGTCTCTCTGTCAACGATTTGATGTATACTGGTGCAAATCAACATCTCGATGTCACAAATGTACTCCTTTGGGTCAGGCATCACAAGCATGTGTTTGCCACAGACATCACGAAGATGTATCGTCAAATCAAGGTCAACGCAGCTGATTGGAATTTACAACGTATTCTGTGGGCGGATCAAGAACAACGAGAGGTGCCCTATCAACTCACAACGGTCACCTACGGGACAAAGGCTGCTCCTTTTTTGGCAGTTCGCACAATGTTACAACTCGCGAGGGACGAAGGGCACAGATTTCCTCTAGCAGTACCATCGATCACCCATGGAAGATATGTCGACGATTTGTTTGGTGGCTCAGACACTCCAGCTCAACTAATGAAGGTGGCTGACCAACTCCGAGGTTTGTGCAGTGCTGGCGGGTTCCCCCTCGCTAAGTGGCATTCCACCGACCCAAACCTAATCAAGCATGTCTCATCAGAAGAGACGAGAGACAACTCCATCTCATTCGACGGTTGCGCAACAAAGATTTTGGGTCTTAAATGGTTCCCACAATCTGACACCTTTGGTTTTTCGACAGCTCCTCAAGATCAACGTTCCAGTTACACGAAAAGAACAATGCTTTCGGACATCGCACAAGTCTACGATCCATTGGGCTTCATCTCACCAGTGATAATAAGGGCCAAGATGCTACTCCAGGAGCTCTGGCTTCATAAGGTCGATTGCGACGATCTTTTACCAACTCAGGTCAACGCGAAGTGGCTCACGATCAGATCAGACATCGCAAGACTGGCCAGTCTATCAGTACCACGACGGTTCTCAACTCTGAGCTACTCTACAGTCCAACTGCACGGTTTTTCAGATGCATCGCAGCTCGCAATGTCAGCAGTCGTGTACATCGTTGTCAACTCGCCGTCCACAGGATCAACGTCGACCTTTGGCTGCTCCAAAACGAAGGTTGCACCACTCAAGAGGCTCACCATCCCAAGGTTGGAGCTTGCTGCTGCGCATCTTCTTGCCAAACTGGTAACCTTCGTCAAATCCAACCTGTTCGTGGAAATCAGCTCAACTCATCTGTGGACGGACTCGCAAGTTTCACTCACATGGATCAAGTCACACCCCTCACGCTGGAAGGACTTCGTACGGAATCGAGTGCACGCGATTCAACAACTCACCCCGGACGCGCACTGGAGACACGTGCCGGGTACAAGTAATCCAGCAGACTCTGCCTCGAGAGGCATTACAACCGCTCAACTGGAGCGAAGTTCCCTGTGGTGGACAGGCCCGCAGTGGATGACCGACTCAGAAGACTCGTGGCCAACTCAACCGGCGGGCTCCGAGGAAGAACCGTGCCTCCTAGAGGCTCGACCGGGGGTGTCGCTCGTCGTCGCAACTCCTGTCATCGACTATCACTGGGATCTAATTTACAGATATTCAACACTTAATAAGCTGCTCCGTGTTACAGCTCTGTGTTTCAGATTTACAAATCCACTGCGTGGCATTAAAGATGGTACAACGACAGCAACTCTCAGCTCAATGGATTTAAGAATGGCAACTCTCTTCTGGATAAAGGCAACTCAAGAAGCTTTCTTTAGCAGCGAACTCAAAGCTCTTCGGAACAACTCAGCTCTCAACAGCTCGCATCCGTTCAGTCGACTCACCGCCTTCCTGGATCACCAAGGAATCATCAGGGTTGGCGACGACTCGAGAATACAACTCTAACTCCTGAAGCCAAACATCCTGCTGTGCTTCCTCGCCACTCAAAGCTCTCAGATCTACTCATCGATCACGCTCACGAAAGGACGCTCCACGGAGGAACGCAGCTGACCATGGCCTATTTACGACAACGAGTCTGGATCATCGGAGGACGCGCGCCAGTCAAGGCTCATATATTGCGTTGTGTGGTGTGCGCTAGGCAGAGGGGGATCCGTGCCCATCAACTGATGGGCTGTTTAATATCCGTTTGATACGCGTTAGTGTTGTGAAGCGAAGTGATGAAAAAACCGACTCGCCCGACTGAGTTGCGTGTTCGGTCACTTCAGTCAATTCCAGCAAATTCATCCGCGAGAGAACCGCAAGGTGAATCATAGGTAAGTTCTATAAGAATTATCCTGCACGCCACCTAGTACGACTCGTCTTCGCTTTCCTTTGGCAAGCATTGAAGACGAGTCGTCACTTGTATGCAAACCGTTGAGCTGAGCACTAGTCTGCCAAAGTGAGCGAGAATCCTCGTAGCGACCCTGCCAGCCGACAATACTTGGTTTCCAAGTATTTACATACCATATCTCTAGCCGGAATACCTTCGTGGTTGCTGCTCGAAATCAATCAGACTTCCAGCCAGACGAAACAGTCGAATTCCCGAATTATTGCGGTCTCGCGATAATCGGATCACCGATTGTTTCGCAGCCACGAGCGTGACGGATTACCGTCTCGCGCGTCACGAACGCAGGCTCCACCGGGTCACTGCAAAGGTTTACGTCTTCGCAGTAAATGAGATCTTTGATCACAGAGAAAAACTCTTGTCTCTCGCTCAGATCAAGAATTCACCGAGAGCTTACAACTCTCGGCGAATATAAGTATCTCGACTCGGGAGTTAGACAAATAAAATCAAGTATTTTCTGATGTTAAGTCATTTAAATTAGCATCGGAAACTAGAATTCAATACAGTCCACTATTTCGAATAGATTTGGAGGACAGCGATTGCGAGTGCTTCGTGCTCGCTATCGTTCCGCTTGAACGCATAATATTGCCATTCATCTATTGTGCTCTTTGTTCCAGCTTCCAGAGTTAACGCTTCGCCGACGCCAGCTGGTTTCACCTGCCTCGCCGAAGACGCTCATGATCAATAATACTTGTACTTATTAAAATAAAATAGTGTGATAATCAGAATTTGCTGTGTGTAATAATAAAATTTATTCTCCTTCAACTCCGCTTCCTCACACGAACCCTCGAAAGCAACAGTTGCACTCCGAGCGCGATCGCCGGAGTCTAGCAACTATAAAACATGGGCCAACTACCTCTCTGTCGAGTCAGCCCTGCACGCGCATTTGAGCATACTGGCATCGACTACGCAGGACCACTCATTTTGAAGAACTGGAAGGGACGCGGCTCCAAAACTCGCAAGGGATGGATTTGCGTGTTTGTGTGCATGACGACGTCGGCAGTGCATCTCGAAGCAGTCACAGACTACAGCTCAGAAGGATTTCTCGCAACTTTACAACGATTTACAGCTCGACGCGGATTGCCATCGAAGATCTACTCGGACTGCGGAACGAAGTTCGCAGGAGCGGATGCAGAGTTACAACGACTTTTTGACAACGCTACCAAGGAGCATCAGCACATCGCAGCAGAACTCTCTAAAGACCAAATCACCTGGCAGTTCAATCCACCTGCCGCACCACACATGGGCGGAAAGTGGGAAGCAACGGTCAAGTCCATCAAGTTTCATCTCCGAAGAACAGTGGGCGAGACGCTACTCACCTTTGAAGAAGTCACAACTCTGTTGGCTCAAATCGAGGCTATACTCAACTCGCGCCCATTGGAACCACTCAGCGACGATCCAGAGGACATCTCAGCTCTAACGCCAGGTCACTTCCTGATAGGAAAACCTTTGACAGCGATTCCAGAACCATCTCTTTTGGACCTCTCCACTAGTCGACTGTCTAGGTGGCAATTCATTCAGCAGCGCGCGCAACAATTTTGGACACTCTGGTCATCGCACTACCTGCAGCGACAACAGGCCATCTCTAAGTGGCATCACACGAACAACGTGATCAAAATTGGCTCACTAGTTTTGCTATCAGACGAACGACTCCCACGCTGTAGATGGCCACTAGCTCGAGTCATCGCGCTACACCCTGGGAAGGACAACCTCACCAGAGTGGTGACTCTGAGAACAGCGACGACAACTCTCACCAGGCCCATCTCGAAACTTGCCATCCTACCAGTCGACCAAGAGCAGCTCACCCCGAAGACAACGTCAATGGAAACATCATCCTAATGGCTGATGGGGGGGGGGGGGGGGGAGAATGTTGCGGATTCTCTGCCTCCGCGAATCTATTAGACTGTCGACTCGACCATACTTCGTAGTTTGTAAGAACACCGAGCGTGGCAGCATCGATCGCCGATCGATGCTGATCGATGCACCAAGCGTCGCCACGCATGCGCAGCGCGTTTCTTGTTGACTCGTCGTACCTCGTGCCGCTCAGCAGCCATTATTGATCCAGCTAGTGCGATCGCAGGTTCGGTTCAGCTTCGTGACTTTTTCATAGTGATAGTACGACGTGTGTGCGACTCTGTTCTAGCAGTTAAGTGAAGTGCAACTCTTGCTGCAACGAGAGTGCGTGGATTTACGACCCACCGCTCAACAAAGGTACTGTACAACTCTGTATTTTGCGTCTCGCCACGTGGCTTTACGACCCACGTGAGCACTCTTGTGAATAAACTCAACTCAACTCTGTGCTACTCTTCAACTCTGTGCTTTCATTTCCCCGCTCATGAGCCCTCGATGATCTTCGCTATTATTAAACTCAGTGCATCGCTCTAACTCTAGTCAAATCTCAAACAATGGTGGTTCGCGCATGATGGCACCTCTATTATTTTTCGAATTATAAATTTTTTAAAAAAAGTTGATCCAAAATTTTGCACTTAAATAACTTAAAAACTATTAATGTTATCGAAGAACCGAAAAGTGCATTTTAGAGTGTTCGATGAGGTCTACAAACCTACGAAGTTTAAAAAAAATCTGAAACCAAGTGTGAATCAAATATGATCACTTAGCGTGGAATCGCTCATAAGTAAAGCGGCCGGCCGGGTCGTTTCTGCAATAAAAATTTATTACTCTGTTTAATATCCGTTGATACGCGCTAGTAAATGAAAAGAAGTGTTTAAACCGACTCGCCCGACTGAGTTGCGTGTTCGGTCATTTCCGTGAAATAAAGTGAAATGTGAAAAGTCGACCCGCCCGACTGAGTTGCGTGTTCGAACGTTTTCACCGGTTAATTTCCTTTATTGTACGCGAGAGAACCAACAGGTGAGCGATAGGTAAGTGTCAGTAGAATTCTTATCAAACGCCACCTAGTACGACTCGTCTTTGTTTTCCTTTGGAAAGCATCGAAGACGAGTCGTCACTTGCATGCCAACCACCGAGCTGAGCAGAGCGAAACACACGAGCGCTATTCCTCGCTGCTGTATTCCGCCAGCTCGTAAATACTCGCTTCGC
Organism: Trypoxylon attenuatum; assembly: GCA_963989405.1. Classification (NCBI taxonomy): domain Eukaryota; kingdom Metazoa; phylum Arthropoda; class Insecta; order Hymenoptera; family Crabronidae; genus Trypoxylon; species Trypoxylon attenuatum. The sequence goes on along the minus strand of OZ022494.1, from coordinate 1,241,734 downwards.
GAGATTCTGCATGTACCCAGTTTTGACGGACTACCTTCGTGGTTGCCTTTGTTCGAATACATTCGGCAAAAGAAAGAGAAACTGTCATACTCCAATTATCGTGATAGCACGGTAATTGGATTATCTGTTGTCTCGCGGCCACGAGCGTGACGGCTTACCGTCTCGCGCGTCGACGAACGCAGGCTCCGCTGAGTCACTCCTGAGCCTTACACACTCAGCAGTAACCGAATTTCCGAGTCTGGAGAAAATCATTTCTCAAAAGAAAGATTCAAGCCGCAGAGAATTTACAACCCTCTGCGTGCTAAAAGGAAATTCGACTCGGTACTCAAAACTAAAAGATTCAAGTTCAAAATCATTTGATTAAACTAGCTTGAATCATCCTACAAATTGATACAGTCCACAATCTAAAATTAAAGGAATTGGAAGACAGCGATTGCGAGTGCTTCGTGCTCGCTATCGTTCCGCCTGAACGCACAATATTGACATTGCCTATTGTGCTCTCTGTTACAGGTCCAACGCTTCACCGACGCCGCCGTATCACCTGCGTCGTCGGAGACGATACATACCATCAATACTTGTATTTATTAAAATAAAAGTACAGGATAATTGAATTTGCTGTGTGTCAAATAAAAATTTATTCTCCTTCATTTCCGCTCCCCTACGAACCCTCGAAAGCGAAAGTTGCACTCCGCGCGCGAACGCCGGAGTCTGGCAACTAAAAAACAACTCGAAAACTAGACTAGATGCCCCCTTGAAATTTACGGGAGATATTCTTAATTGTCTAATGCACCTGTAGAATTAATTTCACGCGAATCACAGATGGGTTTTTTGAGTAATTAACAACCAAAGTGAATAAACAATAATAACAAATGCTAGTTTTTTAATTACGCGACTCACATATTTTTTTTATAAAGCTTCAATGTTTTTTCTTTCAAATGCCGTCTCGAACGGTCCGATATCTATCGTGGTTGTAAAGATGTGAATTTTTGAAAAAATTCTGACCCTCAACTTTCATTGTTAATAACTTTTAAACTATAAACCGTAGCCAGGAACGGGGCATCGCATTTTCTTCGGGTGGGCAAGGACTATAACATATTAAAACTTAATAAAAATCAGAAACCATGAGGTCCCGAAGTGTGATCACTTGGCGTGGAATCGCCCATATACGGTTCGCATAAGACTTTTGTAGGTTATAATGTAGGATTTGAGCAGAATATAATTTCTGCAGAAACCGTCCAAAACCCTATTGCAGAAGTTTTAAATAAGATCTTATGTACCCAAGTAACATTTCCTCTGTATAAGCCTTCTGCACAGGTTATATAAAGAAACACTTCTGCACATGGATCCTGTGAAAGGTCGTTCACAGCCAATCCGCAATAGGGTTTTGGACGCACTTATGTAGGAGAGAGTTTACGCAAAACCTGTAATTGTAACCCGCAAAGATGTTGTGCAAACCATTTGTAGACCACTGTAGATAATTTCCAAATATGTACAGATAATTAGGAGAGTATATACAATACAGTTGCAGAGATTTAACAGGGTATGTACCAGCTGGGTGCAAGTCTGACTCAGAGTATGCGCAAGTCATATATAAGGCTTACGAAGAGTGTTTGTTCGTCATACACAGGAACTGTATAAAGTACATGCAAGTTATACGTAGGGACTGTGCAAAATACATGCATAGTATTAACCTGGCATTCACAGAATGTATATAGGGTATACCCAGGCTATAATCAAGGCTTCCGCAGACTGTGTACTAGTCATATCCTAGGGCTATGTAGTATAGACATAAAATAGATAAAGAATATGTACAGGTCCTGTATATAATATATGCACATGTATACGTAAAGTATATGAAAACTACATGCAGGATCAAAAAAAAGAAGAAATCTTAGCGAATGAATTAAGACATAGTGTTGCCACGGACCTATGTTACTGTATTTTAATTAACTCAAATGTAGTCTTTAATACGTTTGACGAAGATAGAATCCTATTAATATGGGAGGGGGGAGTGTGTCGATGTTCTTCCCGTCTTCACAATCAGTTGGATTCGATCCCGGTTCCATGCCGCTCGATTCTGACAATTCGTTGCTGATGCTGCGCCTTTGACCACTTAGCTACGGAAAGGATATAAATTTTTTTCTTCATATCTTTTATATGAAGCTATGATCTGGGCTTATAAAAATGATGAGAAACATTGGGATATCGTGATGAGACTATCATAATCAATTAGTGGACAATTATATCAACGCAACTCGTTTACTGTAATCCTGTTTTTCTCAGTTAACCAATTCTTGAAGTACAATTCTTTCCGCAATGATCAAATACTCCACGTCTTTTACGATATAATGGTTCTGAGAAAAACCGTCAATACGAACAATGGGATTAAAACGGAAATATTGATGTGCGCAGCAGTATTATATTGCTACTCTTATAGAATCAGGACCTATTTCATAAAATAATTTTGCTATAAATTATCAGATTATCAGTAACACAGTTGAAAATATAAATCATTTTTCAGAAGCTGTTTCCTTACAAATTAAAATACGAACTTTGAAATAACAAAATATACAACAATAAAATATTGTATAAGCTATTTTAATTTGTAAGGAAACAGCTTTTTAAAAATCATTTATATTGTTACGAGTTGAAGTCACCCCCTTATCCTTCTACCTGAAGCCATCCGTATTCCTGTTATGGCGGTGTACTTTGAAGTTGCTGCTTAGCGTGTTTCTTAGCAGCAGTGCATTTTGTTACCAACAACTAATGGAGAGTCGCCTCCTGGACGTCAAACCAACCGTTGTTGGTAACAAAATGCACTGCTGCTAAGAAACACGCTAAGCAGCAACTTCAAAGTACACCGTCATAACAGGAATACGGATGGCTTCAGGTAGAAGGATAAGGGGGTGACTTCAACTCGTAACACTCTCCCCCGCCAAGAAGAAGCGTTTGTCCCAAGCGCGCAAGCAAGGGAGACGCACAACGGTATGAGTAGGGCAACAGGTGTGACAGCGGCCTAACTCAACCGCACCACGCTCCAGCATTCGATGCAAGGCCCAAGGGAAAACCGCCAAAAACCGAGGGCAGAGCGTCCGTGCTTTCTCCAAAATTTCGGTCCATCTTTCCGCAAACCTCCAGCTCCTTCCGGACTTCCAACTTCAAGCGTGGCACACCCTAGCATTCTGAAAGACAGAAACGGCAAAACAGTTTCTGCAGAATTGAGCAATCGCCACGACTCGGTGACGACACCACAACCTATCAAAGACATCTCAGAAGAACACCCAACATTAGCTTCGCACCATCTTCCCCCTCACGAAGCTAGATTAACTCAACCTCATAATCTCGCAAACAACAAAACTTAAATTCTCCAATTGGTCACCAAATGTTCTTCCACGTATCACGATATCATCTCGATACTACAGCACACAACTCTACCACGGTAAACCAATAAGGACTTACACCATAAGACACTTAAATGATGCTGGCACATTACACAGGTCAAAAGACATAACACGAAACTGCCACAGTCCTGTACCGACTGAAACCGCAATCCTCTCGTGCACCCTTTTGACCACCGATACCTGTCAGTACCCACTTCTGGATACTAACCCAATGCGACCAAGCAACAGCATCCATGATGCCCCCCTAACTTTGGTAAAAACGTAGAGAGCTACCTTCCTTCTTCACCATAAGAACGGTGCTGACCAATTGCTAAATAACGCCCTTGCGAAGACATTAGGCGAAACGAGTCGTAATTCTACAACTTCCCTACAGCATCGAAAGAATTTAACCTCACGAGTTTCAATTCATACCCGACAAATAGAACAACAAATCTAGCACCAATAACCGAATTGACAGGATTTGCTTTAAATGGAACGATACTGGCCTGGAGCTGCACCTTCCCAATGTTCAAACTTGTTCCACTCGTTCAGGTACCCAAGTTTCCTAGTCTCTTCTCCAACTGAGACACGAAGTCACTGGACAAGCTTCGAATCGTCTCCAACGATACCTCCGTGCCTTCCGATGTCCTCGGTTCTCCAGGAACAGTCTCACCCTCGTTCATTGCACTCGCGGAATCGGATTCATGAGATCCTGCGATCTCAGGAATCCCACTTCTGACACCAGTGTTGCGGGTTCGGGTCATATTAAAGAAACTGAGTCTCCGTTATAAAGGAATAGGCTTTATTGCAAAGGAACAAGGAGGCACGTCCGCTTGGTTTGACGTCCAGGAGGCGACTCTCCATTAGTTGTTGGTAACAAAATGCACTGCTGCTAAGAAACACGCTAAGCAGCAACTTCAAAGTACACCGCCATAACAGGAATGCGGATGGCTTCAGGTAGAAGGATAAGGGGGTGACTTCAACTCATAACAATATTTTCAATCTGTGTTACTGACAATTTATGTTGAAAATCCACGAATTGAGCGATTCGAAATACGAAGAGGTTTCGACGCGTACGTTTCGAATCGCTACGAACGAGCATATTCGAAGTGTTGTTCTCCGCGTCCTAACGCCGCGATCACCGAAAGTTCTAAGTTTGCGCTGCCGGCTACGGTCATCAAACTCTCGGGAAAGATCACGAATTCGGAAATAGAGAAAGAGAGGTCCGATCAGCCGCGAGTGAGAAAGTGATCAGAATCCGCCGCCTGGAGGGGATAATTCGCGCACCTTAGAGACGGAAGCAGTCAAGCGGAACACTTCTGATTAGGCAGGCTTGGTGGATACACCAACTCTTGTGCACCGTGAAACCTAGCATTTTCCAGATCTAGTACTTCCACCTGGGATAGACGTTGTGTGGACCTGCCCAGGAAAGCGGAAACGCTTGAGCGCGACGAAACGCAACAAGGGGATCCGAGGAAGAGGTTACTCCCTCGCATTCCGCCACTTGTGTCGTTTTTTCAACTCGTCAGGGACTACGGACAGAGTTGATCTCCTCTAATCGTCGTCATACACACGACGATTAGAAGTCTTGCGAAGCGATGCTAAACGAGAACGTGCGATTCATAAGAGAACCAGGAAACGACCAACGATCTGGTGGACATTTCTCCGTTGACACGGAGCACGCATACGTGTCGCGAGGAAATTCAAGTCCCGCAGAGCATCAACCCGATCCGAGTCAGCTGAGCGAGTTCGGTGAACTCGCATCATAACACGGCACGGACTATTGTGTCTCCGGCTGACGATCTGCGAGCACAAGAAATAGCTTTGCCTAACTGGCTTACGACGGATCACCGATTGTCGTGGTACCGAAGAAGCTACAATTTACATTTTCTTTACTTCTTTTTCAGCCTACCTGTTCGGGACCAGAGGGAGCACGGAGCCTGCCGGACAACGGAATTCGGACCGTTTTCCTCCCCATATGACGCTACATTCTAACGAGACAAATAAATAAGCAACTTTGGAATTCAACTTTGCGTAATTTGCTCGAATCCCTTGGCGTACGATCCTGTCATGAGTTTCCTTCACACGAACCAAGCGGCCCGGCTTGGTTTCCTAAATAAACATTGTTGCGGATACCGACGAATTTTCAACAATTTATAACAAAATTATTTTATGAAATAGGTCCTAATACTATAAAAGTAGCGATATGACACGGCTGCGCACATGAATATTTCCGTTTTAATCCGATTGTTTGTATTGACGGTTTTTCTCAGAACCATTAATTATATCGTAAATGACGTGGAGCATTTGATCATTGCGGGAAGAACTGTACCGAACAAAATGTACTTGAGTACTTTTTGTTTCCAAGTACTTGTACTTAAATAGTAAAATGTACTGGCGGCTGTGTTTAGGATTGCTCCTCTGTTGTGCGTGTTAGCGGTAGAGGCGCGTTATATTGTGTACAATGGTTTTACAATTTTAACGTAACGTGAGTGAGTTTTATTTGAGTTCTGATTTAGCTAATAGTTAATGCCGATTTTCAATGTAAGTGAGAGCCTTTAAAGACTAATTGTAAGTTCTCTTCTCCTGGGTGCGCACTTTATAGTCGGAAGGGTGTATGCAAATTTTTCTAAGTATTCCCATTGGTGGAGTAGCTTGTCGGAGTTTTTCAGGGTATATACATCGGGAGACGGTATGGTCTGATGTGGTGGAGGCTCCTAGGGGTCCGCGATGTCTGGGTAACGGGACCGAGGGCCCAAATTGTATGTTTATTGGGATCCTCGCGCGGTTTATGTTTATTAGGGTGACTCTGGGATTTTTGCCGATTTCGGAATGAGGATCATTACGGTCAGAATTTCAATTAATGTGCAGATGGTTGAACTAGCGGTATCATATAATGAATGCTGGATTAAGTTATTGAGTCCCTTGGGGCTCAACAGGCTGCCCAACGCTGGCAGGTCATAGGTTCGTGGATTCGCGCGAGATAGCGAACTGGCGTTGACGCGTGCGAGGCCTCGTCAACACTTGTGTCCGCAAAATTGGGAAAACCCCAAAATGACTCACAGGTCTGGGGAGTCTCAAAGTCCCTGAGCGTGCCTGGCAACAGCGCGCGAATTGGACCCATAAACCCCCACGCATTGGTGCATTTTCGAGGGCCCTTGAGAAGGAAGGCCCGACGTAGCTTTAGTTACTACAGTTGTGTATTTGGAGTCAAGTCACATTGTGAGCAGTTTCGAATTTCCACATTGCACGCGATCAGGAGTGTACAGTCGTCTTCGCAGATATTCGCGTACAATAGTGCAGTTTTAACAAGTTATTTTTCTAACACTTGGCATTCGTGATTCGGGTTTTACGCTGGTGTGAGTTCGTTGTGACTTTTTTACAACTATTTATAACAATTGTGGTTCGGACATTTTTTTGACATTATGGACGGAAGATTGAAGTGGAGAAAGGCGAAGAGAAGTGGAACGTTTAGAAGAAGTGTTTGAAAAACCAGAAAGATGCTGCTGAATGAATGGAACGCAGTAGTGGCGGAACCGTCAACCAGCACAGGGGTTACGAACACCCCCTGTTCCACTATTTCTGATGCAACGAACGTGCTACCAACGGAATTTCAATTAACGGACATAGAATCATCAGAATCAGCGTGTTCTACTGATACACATACCAGCGACCTTGGCATCTTGGTCTAGAATCAGCTTTGCGTAAATGTTTTTGGAATATAAAGAAGCCGGAAACAATAAGCATCAATATCAACATTGACGGGTTGCCTGTTTTCCACAATGGAAGTGCACAATTTTGGCCAATTTGATTTAATATGTATAAAATGGAGCACATACGGCCTATGATTATTGGACTGTTCTACGGCGTACAAAAACCGGCGAGAGTAGAAGAGTTTTTAAATCCTTTTGTCACGGAAGCGCTGCCAATACTACAACACGGACTAATTATAAATGATTGCAAACTCACAGTGAAAATCAGAGCATTTATATGTGACTCGCCCGCAAGAGCGTTTATAAAAGGTACAATTTCATTCATTTATATTGGTCGTCCAAAATATTCGTAGGATAATAGCATTCTATTTGTTTACACGTACTGTGAATTTTAATGCGCAACATGGTTGCTTAAAATGTTGCAATGTCGGCATTCATTCCACTCTGGCCCGAACCACCGTCTTCCCTCCCACTAAATGTACGAAAAGGACCGACGAATTATTCCGCGCGCGTGCTTACAAAGATCATCACCGGGATTACAAAATTCGAATAGGGCCCCGAAAATGACGTAGAGAGCCCGTAGTTACTCCGCTACTGAAACTGCCAATTAATATGGTGGAAGATGTTATTGTATCAGATTCTTTGCATTTATTACACCTCGGGCTTACAAAACGTTTGCTATTAATGTATAAAGAAGGTCATACGGGCTGCGAAAATTACAAATGGTCGAACAGCAGACTGCAAGAAATATCGAGTATGTTAAATCGGGTTCAATTACCACTAGAGATTCATCGCTCTTTGCGTGATTTAACACATTTAAATCATTGGAAGGGCACAGAATGCGTAACATTTTTAAATTATCACGGCGTGGCGGTTTTGAAGAATGCCATAATAGAAGAACATTATTTAAACTTTCTAAATTTGTTTTGCGCGACAACAATATGTTCGATACATTATTACCGTCGTTCTTTGCCCGTTGCACAACAATTATTTACGAATTTTGTTGAGAATAGGTATAAAATGTTTGGTATTGGAACAAGCAACGTACATAACGTGCTCCACGTGGTTAGGGAATGTGAGCGATTCGGTCCATTACCACAAATGTCGTCATATCCATTTGAAAATGATTTATATCAAATTAAAAGGACATTGAGATCCGGCCGACTCCCGTTAGGGTAAAACTGCAGAAAAGGGGACACACCTCCGATCGATCTGTCCTTCTGGCAGGTGACAGAGGTCATCGTACTGAGTCACCACGCACTTGAATTAATTGGCGGTCACTCATAGTTTTCGAGATATTCCTCTTTGAAGTTGCCGAAATGTACTGCCTGAGCCTGCTACCGCGTACGACTTTATCAAAAGATTATTGTGATAAATACCAGTGTTTAGTAGATGTGGTTGGGGGGGGGGGGGGGGTGAATGTGGGAGAGGGGAGTAAATGTACACATGACGGTCACTGGTCAGGTCAGTGCCAGATGAGGTGGGGGTGGGAGGCGGTGACGAGCCGCGCCCTTCTTATTTTGCGGTACGAGCTTTGAAAACTTGCAGTTTAAGCACATTTCCGAAACTAGTACCGCAAAATAAATAGAGGGCCGCTCATCGCCGCCCCCACCTCATCTGGCACTGACCTGACCAGTGACCGTCAAACACGGTCAAACCTATCTGGGAATGTTAGTGTCACAAATGCTTCGGAAATGTGCTTAAACTGCAAGATTCCAAAGCTAGTACCGCAAAATAAGATGGGGGTAGCTTATCGCCGCCCCTCGCCCCCACCTCATCTGGCACTGACCTCACCAGTGACCGTAAAACATGGCCAAACTTACCTGGGAATGTTAGCATCACAAATGTGACGAAATTTGCAGTTAAAGTCATACGTGGTAACAGGCGCAGGCAGTACATTTCGGCAACTTCAGAGTGAAATATCTCGAAAACTATGAGTGACCGCCAATTAATTCAAGTATGTGGTGACTCAGTACCACGACCTCTGTCACCTGCCAGAAGGACAGATCGATCGGAGGTGTGTCCCCTTTTCTGCAGTTTTACCCCCGTTAGCACAAGTGATAAACCGCCTAATAGAAAGGAGCAGAAACGATTCTGCTACTTCGCAGAACAGTATTGATTATCCAATTTTCAAAAATCATTTGAAGGGAGGCTCAGGAAGGTATTCCTCCGTTACATTGCGGGATGGTTTTACTTTAACCACACAAGCCGCGGATAAGTGGTTTATGACGCAGCAGAATAAAATCGTTGCGATGAACTACGCGAAATGTGATGGAGTTTGTGGATCGCAAGTGCTCGAATGTACAGACTTTTTTGAATACCCGATCAAGTCGAGTAATATTAACATATTCAGTTCCACGAACAATACAAGCATGGAAACCCCTATACTATATAAATTCAATAATATTTTATGTAAACTTGTAGCGGCAGAATATGAAAATAAAACTCTTTTCGTCCCCTTGCACCACACCTATCCACTTGAAGAAGAACTGTAACGTCGAGTCTTCTGCAAAGAAATGTTCAATTGGCATGCCTCGTTAATAGTTTATTGTGTGTGCGTCGGTGGGTGGATGTGTGTATGTGTGTGAATAATTGTAATGTATTTATGACTTGTTGTTGTAACTTGTTATTCAAAATATACTATAAGTGAACGTAGAATTGCTTACTGAGACTCATGATATTACAATTACAAGTTTTGCCTCAACTGAATTTGCTTACGCGTTTGAGTAATATACCAGATGTGTTTTGTTTAATTTCCCTGTGAAAGTTAATTAGAATAGAATAATTTTGTGTGCAATCAACTGTAAAAAAAAGCTGATACTGAATCCCAGCTCTTTCAGCCTAGACTAGATGGTGACGATATGGCGGTGTATCGAGGGAAGGGGGGCAGACAGAGGAAAGAAGAGGTGCATTAAATTTTAGACGGCAAAGGTAAGTATATACTACATAATATTATACAATATTCTACGAAACTTTTAATTCAATAGAGGAAATATAAACACACAAAAAAACAGATACACAAAACACAAATACATAGACTTCAAAAATACAGATATTGATAATGCAAAATACAAATAAACAGAATACAAACACATAGAGTACAAAAATAAAGGTATTCATAATGACAAATACAAATAAACACAATACAAAAATGTAGTAACGCATAACACAGAAATACAAATATATACAGTACAAAAATTTATAGATATCGCTAATACAAAATATAAATAAACAGAATAGAAAAAATGTTATAATATATTAGTCTAATTGCTCGGGCTGTCAGTGTCGTTCGAGTGCCCGGCACTAACCCTTAAACACGACATTTTTCCCCGTGATAAGCGAGCACTTGGTGTTCGCAATCCCTTGTCACGCATATAACGGGAAACTGAATTGTTTAGAATAGATTTTAAAAACGCCTCATTTTGAGTCAAGGTCCAACTGTTATCAGTGTAATAGATAACCTGTTCGAAAAGTTTGAGAACAAATCTAAATTCGGATAAGCAATATTTTGGCTCACGTTGTCGCGATATGCCCGTCCACGTGCAGTGGGTTAAGAATTCTCTTTTAAAGAACGAATCGCACACCCGAAGTGCGGTGCTCCAGCCCATCCCATAATTTCCGTTTCTTCCACTTACCCTACCGAGACTTTCCACGCAACGCTTTACAAAGTCTGTTTCTTCCGCTTTTTCATTTAATTCCGTTAATTCGCTGATGCTGGATACTGGCTCAAATGGTGTCCCAGCCAATGTAACGGTACTAGCCGCGGGAGTATTAGTGATTGTTTATGCCCCAATCAAATCAATTTTCGCGTGAAGCTTTGCAAGTTCAGTAACGAGTTAATCTCTCAGTGAATCTAATTTATTGTTAAGTAGTTGATGTGTAGCTTCCTCCTGAGAAATAATTTGAATACTTGCCGCCGTTGGTTCATCAATTATTTCTACGGGGATAGATTCATTTATAGTTGTATTAATGGTCGGTAAGCAATTAGGCGTATCTTCTTCTCGAATTGATGGTAATTCCTTTCCATGTTTTATAGAGCTAAATAGTTCGTCCACACTGTTCTGCATCTTTCGCTTCTTCGCTGCTGAAGGCTGTTCCTCCTCTGTGTCCGATCGGGATTCCATCGCCTTCATGTGACGCGTGGCCTGCAAAAATATGAATTAGATAATATCGTAAAAATTATCAGACTATTAACACGGAACATTAACATATTATGGTCGGATGTTTTGTGTCAGTGCGTTATGGCTAGAATGGATAATTTATTGCAATTATTATCAACGAAAAGTTTGCAAAAAACGTATTTTTACCGGTCCGGACAACAATTTATTAATGGTTTTTAACTTACACAGTATCATTTTAGAAAAACAATATATTTTTGACGCGTAAATAGTAGTGGACTGTGAGAAATCTAGTCTAATCTGCTCATTAGCTTCATGCAGATATAATAAATCAAATTAAACCATACCTCTTTCTTCGAGTGGAAGCCTCTCCTTTTTATAACGCACCGATATGCGGTACAGCGTTCGCGGTCCGGCAAAATCGTCGAATCCTTCTTGCCCGCTCGCAGCACGTGGGCGTCGCTTCTGCATGGCCAGTACATTAAATCGCTGCCACATTCTTCCGAATCGGTGTCATTTTCCGTGGTTTTCCACCCACCCGGTATCACCCATTGGGACGGCATCACTGACAAGAACGTTCGTTTTTCTCCATTGGCCTCCTCAACACTTTGTACAATAAAGAATTCCATCGTCGATACTAAATAATTTATGGAAGTAAATGACACAATTAATGAAAAACAAATTACAATTAAGAGTAATACAAGCGCAAAGGCAGGCAATTCTGATACTCGCGAGTTGCGAATGCACGCTTGTGAGTAACAATGAAATATAAGGATTACGTATTCAATTATTACACACACGCGCGCGTTCGCAGTACAATGTTAGTACCAGAATCAGTTACGAGACATTCCATTTAAATATGTAATAATTTTAACGCGGGAGGAACTATAAATTCATGTTTCAACGATTCGCGAAATGCGTTGGATGCTACCCACGTGGATGAGAATAGACAATTGCACTTACTTACTTGTCACAGGTACACTCCGAGATGGGCTCACAGATGGATTCGGGGAGGTCAATTTCACTGCTAAATCAATTCCAGTATTTGTAGATTCACAAAGGTCGATTTTTACGGCGTTGTTCAGAAAATCCTCACGACACATGCTCGTCAAATTCACGAATGGCGTTCACTGCTTCAGCTCGGCGCTCGGTCGTCGTTTGACTCTGGCACCTGACGGTCCGTGCTCGACTCTGGCACCGGACCACGAACGCTGTACCGCATATCGGTGCGTTATAAAAAGGAGAGGCTTCCACTCGAAGAAAGAGATATGGTTTAATTTGATTTATTATATCTGTATGAAGCTAATGAGCAGATTAGTCTAGATTTCTCACAGTCCACTACTATTTACGCGTCAAAAATATATTGTGTTTGGAGCTTGCATGCCGCCACGCCTATAGTTAATTTTGTCTTCCCTTTTTTTTTCTCTCTCTTTTTATCGTGAGTGTGGTTAGCGTTAATAATCGTTAGTTATAGTATTCGCGATCGCGAAAGTCGCGCGAAACGTTGGCGGAATCGCGATCAAGAGCAGGCGTCAGCTGCGCGACTTATCGGACTCGTGCTGCCCGCCCGCGGATGCGCGGGCACCAAAATCGGCAAACACGCCGATTCGCCGCCTCTGATGGGCGAGGAGACGGAAAGAGATCCGGAAACGGGCAATCTCGTCAATGACTCTGGCCGGAGAACATATCTCGTGCTTCGCCTTCCGAGCCAGAGCTATACCAGTCGTAATCAAATTTAAGTTCTGTCACGTGAAATCATCACCTACTTCGCGAAACTGCCCTGGCTAGCGGGACTTCACGCGAACAAAAAAAATTCCTTGGACTCGACTTGGGGAAACGCGGATCAAATTTTACCGTCGACACTCGTCTGGGCGCCAGGCACTCGCGTGCCACGGGATTCCTCCCGCTTTTAATTTACTCTACTGGAATCGCGATATAGTTGGTCTACGCGACCGAGTCCCGACCACACACACCGAAAAACGAATTCTTCCCCAAGTCGAAATTACGCGCGACACCAACGAACTCAGCGGGTGGGGTCGGTTATTCGAGAGGATCGTAAGGACTGGATAAGGACTGGATGGATCGTCCCCAATTTTGACGGGGCCTGCCCCGGCCGCGGCGACTCCTTCCCCCGTTGGACGTCCGGTATTTACCGCGCTCCGGGCGGGAATCCGGCCTCCTCTCCAGACTCTTTCCCCTGGTAGCAGTCCCGCCGGCTCTGGGTTCCGATCTTCGGCCTCGGTGGTTGTCTCCGAAAAAAGGGATTCGCAGGGCATTAGTCGGCGTTCATTGTCTTTGAGAGGCCCCGAGGTGTGCTCGTCGCTTCTCCCGTGCCGGGAATTTACTGGTTTTGGGACGTTGCAAAGTGCAACGTCACAACGCCCCCCCCCCCCCCCCCCCTGGGGGAGACCGTCCCGGTCTCCTTCGTGCCGAGGTGCGACTAGCCCTTTCTTTAAATTTCATTTTCTGTTCGAGCACGACTCGGGTCCTCCTCTTTCAGGCAACAATAGAAAATAAGCAATCGGCAATCATGCGCTACAAGGTCTTAGCAAACATAATCACTTAAGCAAGACACAAAAGCAATAGAATCACACATAATCAGACAAAAAAAATTCGATAAATCGCAATACGGTCGTCAACACATGGCCTCCTCTCCTAGCGAGGATTAACTAACATTTTCTCCAAGCGCGATAGCGAAGGGAGTTCTCTCCTTTACGAGAGAACTAAGCAAAAGCGAAATATCCAAATTTGTACTTACTCCTGACCTGGTCGCATACCTGGGACGAGTTGACTCTCTGCTTTTCCTACACGCTAAAATATCCGCAACGCCAAAAGTTTACCGCACGCTAGTGGAGGGGTACTTATATTCCCTGCAGTAAACACCACCACTTTTCCTTACCTACTTTATTGACTCCCTCCCGGGGTTGAACAAATAAGAAAAAGGATTATAATACTGCCGTTTTAACATTCGATAATACAGAACCTCCCCTGCGGGACTTACACTCTAAAGAACAATACCATACTAAATAGGTTAATCAAAAGACTCGCAAACTAAGATATTTCCCTGGCGGGACTTAAATTCTAGCGAATATTGATCAATTCGTTCTCGCGTCGATACCATAACTTTTGGTTCTCTACCTTCCAGTTCGGGAATCGTGCTGGATGCTCGCGAATTTGTTGTTACAAATACAACCTTAAGACCATCCTCCCCGACGAGAAACCCTAAATATTTGACTTCGGAGCGACAGAACTCGCATTTCGCAGGGTTCACTAATAGGCCTGCTCCCCGAATTCGTTCCAATACGCGATTAAGCCAGTCGAGGTGCTCTTCAAATGTTTCCGTAACCACGATAATGTCATCGAGATAGGCGAAGGCATGCGGCTCCAGTTCTGGTCCGATGAGGCGGTCCAGCAGGCGTTGAAAGGTCGCTGGTGCCCCCGTCAGTCCATACGGCATCCGCTTGAAGTGGAATAGCCCTCTACTCGGCACGATAAACGCGGTAACCTCGCGACTCTTCTTTTCGAGCGGAACTTGAAAATATGCCTGACTCAAATCTATTGTACTCAAGTATCTCGCGGCGTGGAGTTTATCGAGGATGCTACTCATCAACGGTAGTGGGTAGGCATCCTTTTTTGAAACGCTATTTACCTTTCTAAAATCGAGACAAAAGCGATAGGTCCCGTTCTGCTTTCTTACCATGACTATAGGACTCGACCATTCGCTATACGAAGGTTCGATAATGTCGTCCGCGAGCATTTTGTCGACTTCATCGTTAATAGCTCGCTGCACGACCGGTGAAACCGCGTAAACTCTTTGCCTAATCGGGGGGTGATCACCGGTATCAATTCGATGCTCGATCAAATTGGTCATTGCGGCTACTTGGGATAATTTCGGCGTTACTCCTTTTATAAAATGCTCCAAGCGCTCGCGTTCGCAATCGGATAACGGCCTCAGCCCGCATAACTGTCCACTGTCTGGCGTTGGCTCGAACGCGAAAGACTCGTGTGGACGAAAATCAAAATGCCAAACGGCCCGATTATAACGAACGACAATTCCGAAATCTGCAATCGCGGGGACTCCGAGGATTAAAGGTCCCGGAATTTTATCTGACACTAGCGCGTTGACTGCTCTATGCTCTCCCTTGACTTCCACCCAAAAGCTAACGTGTCGACTGGCTTCTACCACCTCTCCATTCGCGACTATGAAATAATAGCGGGTTTCCCTCGGTCCGACGTCGACAATATTGGGAACCCTCTTCGCGACCTCCTGATGGATGATATTCAGGGCGGCTCCACCGTCTATCAGCGCGGTTACTGGGAATCCCTCCACCCGTACTTGTAAATACAGGGGTAAACGGCCCAGTCCCAGCGACGGACGTGGCGCTACGCGCGATTCGGCACTTCTCTCGGGACGCGATAGATTTTTCGGGGAACTGGGGAATTCCTTCTGCGCGATCTGGTCCTTCGTTTCCGTAGGGGTCGTTTGTGAGGTCTCGGTAGCAGACACGACCCGTTTTACCGGCTGCCTGTCGCATTTCCCGGGTTTCGGGAGTATTCGGGGCAGTCACGAGTTGTGACTCCGGCCTTTCCGCAACGATAACAGTGAATTTTACTCGGCTCGGGACATTCCCGAGAATAATTACCGGTCTTCTGGCAGTTCCAGCACGTCGGAGTCGCGGTTGTCCTTACCGGGGCTCGAGGTACGGGACGGGGTGTACTCGATGCCGTGGGCGGCGGCGGGAACCTCGGTTTCGGCGGGTATTCTACTGCTCGGGCGCTGGTCTCCTTCGCGGGAATTTCGCGTTGCCCGAATTGCGTGCATGACTTCAGTTTGAGAAGCAGCTGTTCGGCCGAAAACGCTTCGCGCTCTAGGTCGGATAGATTGCGTAAAGTCGCGCGTACGATATGCGCTCGAACTTGCGGGTGTAAATTTTCATATAGGATGTCGACCTGCTGGGCGAGGGGCCAAGGGGGATTCAGCCTCCTTAACCAGCCTTGCATCTCTACCAAATAGTCGATGACCCTTTCGTCCCATTGTTGCACGCGCGCCAAAATCTTTCTCGAAGTCGGTTTGTTTTCGAGCGGTGCTGAAACTAATGCGGATCGCCGTGACAAATTGATCCCAGGTGCGCCATCGATCTCGACCGTTATAATGCCAGGACGCGGCGCGACCTCCCATTGCGTGATGCAAATACGGGACTACTTCCGAAGGGTCGCAAGATTTTAATTCGCAGGCCTCCCAAATTTGATCGACAAAATGTTCTAAATCTTCCGACGGCTCGCCCGTGTATTTGATTCCCCAACGTCTCAGCTGTTCGATTACCTCCCCTCGGGGATCACGGTGCGTCATTTCCTGCATGCTGTATCCTCGCGTTCGCGGTATTGGAGGTAGACGCGCGCGCGAATGATCCGAAATCGGAATTTGCATGGTCTCGACGAACGCGGGCGGTCCATTGTCGCCTGGCGAATGCGGAAACTGTAAGGAACTACTCGAGTTGTTTCCCTGACTCCCGGATTGGTCCGCGCCTTGCTCCATTTGTTTATCCGGGTTTGACATGGTCCTTCCGCGCGATCACCCACTTTCCGATTCCTGCAATCTATCAGCGTGACTCGTGGACGCGAATCTTCCCTAGCCGGACGCGACGATCAAATCGACAACCCGCTATTCCGTGCTATCCACTCGCCGAACGCGATATCGCCACTCTCGGGTGAGCTCGACAAGGCAACGACGAATAAAAAATAATAAAAAAAGAAATATTCTATTCGATAACCTAGTGATGCCAATTTTAATATAATTCCTTAATCACCTCGCAACGCGATCCAATTCAACCAAAACGTTTCGATAATCTCGGACGAATCCCAAAAATTCGCAATAAGCACAGCAGTATGACCTAAGTCTAAATTATCCCGCAAAATTCAGTAACACACAGAAATTCGTAACACCCGAATTATTCATAACTAATATTTTCCCCAAAATCCAAATAATTCCTTAGTTCCGATAATTCAACTAATTCAAATAATTCAGTAATTCAATTATTCCAATAATTTTGCACGATTCAAATATTCCAATAATTTCGCGCGATTCAAATAATCTCTCAATTCCAATAGGCCAATAATTTCGCAAGATTCAAAGATTTCTCAATTCCAATATTCCATATCTCGCCACGTAATTCTAACAATAAATAAATTTCGCATACACAAAAAATAAGCAATAGAATACCGCAGTAGCAGAGAGAATTACGTAGCGTCAATTCGCCCAGGGATTCTTCAAACCTGGCACCACGCAATAAGCAGAAGCCAGAAAAACAGCGAAAATCAAAATTCATACAACACAGTACAGTAGTTTCTCGATTTCTGCACGAAAATCGGGACTGGCGCCGTGCAACGACATAGCCGAGGGTAGCGAATTTTTTGTGCCGGCGGCGGCTTTTGAAGAGTACGGGCCCGGGTAGCCCGCGAAGCGCTGAGTCATGTACCCGTATCATGTTACAAGTGCGATTATAAAAGTTTTTTGTTTCTTATTTGTTATCAATAAAAATTATACCATTACATTCCTGAGCTTTTCCTGATTAACGTCATATAAAATTCGACCCGATTTGTTTACCTACCGAGCAACAAAACGTGCAGCGATGTGACGTGCAGCGATGTGACGTGCAACGAGCTACACGGAAAGCAGGCCCACAGGCCCTCCTTGTCTTTCTCCTATAGGTTCTCCTATAGACCCTTCTCTGTCGTGCGACCGTGAGTCGGCTTGAAGTGGAACGCTCGGCTCTCGGCCGACGAATATAACACCATCCTTTTCTTCCGCATGTATTCTCCTTGTCTGTCGCACGCAAGCCTCCATGCAATTATACGCACCAGCACGAATTTTGGGACTCGACGACTGCCTATGCTCCTCCTTGTCTATCTACGGTAGGCATCCTTCTCTGCCGTGCAGCGGTGAAGCGCCTGGTTCTCGGCACCATCCTTTTCTTCCGCATGTACTCTCCTTGTCTGTCGCACGCAAGCCGCCGTGCAGCCATAAATCCTGCACAATTTGTAAGATGCGACGACTGCTTATGCTCCCCCCCTTGCCTTTCTACGGTAGGTTATTCTTCCCTGCTGTAATCTCTTTCCTTTTTTAGCGCGTTTAGGGATATTCGCCTTTAAATGCACCATGTTCCATTCATGGTTTAATGTATGTTATTAAATTGCGGACTTTTATGCAAAATCAACTCGAGTTTTAAAAGATTAGAAATGATTAATTTAACACACAATTCAAAATTATTCTTACTGAAATTTAGAAACAATAAAATTAATATTTGCATAAAGATCCGCAAGTTAAGTATTAGTCTAATATAAAATATTTTTTACTGACGATGCCTTTACATGACCCGAGGCTTAAATATGACGTGTAATTCTGTAAAAATTTTCGTGTTTATTGCAGGGAATTGCCGAGTGCCTGTTATGTATTCTCACAATTGGTCTTAGATTATAAGTAAATTATATTGCCCCTAAGTTTCCGTCTGCGAATGACCACCCTGCTCAGGCCTTGTCATAAACTGACTCGAGGTCCGACCTCTGACTCTGAAATTTCCCGGCAATAATTATTAATTTCATCCCTTCTTTTCCCACCTTTTGCAATTTTTACCCTCGGACGTCGAACATTCTTTTTTGACTAGTCGTCAGACACAGAGCTCCCAGGTTTACTTTTCATACGCGACATTTGTCGAATTCGCAGCGCAGCTGTATTTGTGTATATATTTCATTTATATATACAATATCATTTTGTTTTGTGTTTGTGTTTGTGTTTGTGTTTGTGTGTGTGTGTATGTGTGTGTGTGTGTGTGTGTGTGTGTGTGTGTGTGTGTGTGTGTGTGTGTGTGTGTGTGTGTGTGTGCGTGTGTGTGTGTGTGCGTGCGTGCGTGCGTGCGTGTGTGTGTGTGTGTGTGTGTGTGTGTGTGTGTGTGTGTGTGTGTGTGTGTGTGTGTGCACAACAATGAGCACAGTCAAGAAAACAACTTTAACCATGCAACAGCGTGCACAGGTGTTGCGGGATTTGGACAATGGGGATTCTGTTTCGGTGCTCAGTGACCGATACCGGGTAAACGAGTCGACTATTCGTCGAATCAAATATGACAGAGCGAAAATTACTAATTATTTGAAGGACCACCCAAATGATTCCAAACGGCGGAGCCTCAAGAAACCGCAATTCCAAGATTTGGAAGAAAGATTGAGTGCTTGGTTTTCCGAGCGAAGAACGTTGGGGGATATTATCACCGATAATTTATTATTAGCGAAGGCGTCCGAACTAAAAGAGGAAATGGCTGGGCCCAGCAATTTTAAAGTCAGCCAGGGGTGGCTGACAAGGTTTAAGAAGCGGCACAACATTCGCCTAGTCCGGTTGCATGGAGAGAAAGCGAGCGCGGATGAAGACGGGGCCGCAAATTTTGTCTCTGAATTTGCAAAGTTCATCGCCAATGAAAGTATCCCGCTCGACAACATATATAATATGGACGAGACGGGTCTGGTTTGGAAAGCTCTTCCCCAAAAAACGCTTGTTGGTGCTGACGAGCGGGTAAGTGGCCGAAAGATGCCAAAAGATAGAATTACGGTGGCATTTTGTGGAAACGCGAGTGGTTCCCACAAATTAACGCCACTCGTAATTTATAAATATCGAAACCCGAGGGCGTTGAAAAATTGCAAACAAGCGTTGCCGGTCGTGTTCAAATCTCAGCGAAATGCATGGATGGATACGAACATTTTCGCCGACTGGTTCGAGCACCACTTCAAGCCTGAAGTACAAAAATATCAACTCGAAAATGGCATCCCGTGCAATACAGTAATATT
The DNA here is from genome assembly GCA_963989405.1 of Trypoxylon attenuatum. Taxonomy (NCBI): domain Eukaryota; kingdom Metazoa; phylum Arthropoda; class Insecta; order Hymenoptera; family Crabronidae; genus Trypoxylon; species Trypoxylon attenuatum. Next base: position 1,221,694 of record OZ022494.1, on the reverse strand, counting down.
GCTCGTAGACAATTGCACCAGCCACAAAATACCGAATGAGGCAAATGACAGATTTGTCTTAAAATTTTTGCCGCCGAACACGACGAGTCTGATTCAGCCCATGGATCAAGGGCTCATTCAATTAACAAAAAATTTGTTCCGGAAGCAAATGCTGCAAGAGATTGTTAAGTGCACTGGGGGTGCGTCTGCATTTTTCCGTAAATATAATTTAAAAGATTGTATTGACCTCATCCACCTCGCGTGGGAAGGAGTGACCGCCCAGAATGTGAGAAGGTCATGGCATAAAATCTTCCCCGAGAAGGAAGGATCGCAGCTAGACGAGGATGTAAGCGAAACATCCAATGAGGAATTTCGCCAGTTAGTTGAGACAGTCTCGGGGGCCACTTGGAGAGACGAGGAAATCTCCAATTTTTTGGCCTCATGCAATGAAATTGAGGAGCGCCGTGAGGAGGACCCTGTGGAGGAGGACCCCAGGGAGGTGGGAACGGCCGCGGCAGAGGAAGTCTCCGAAGAAGACGAAATCACCGAAGAAGAGGAAGCCAACGAAGAAGAGGACGATGTAGCTGAGGAAGGCTTTAATGCAGCCGGCGCCGAAAAGGCGTTTAATTACTTGCGCGGATATGCGCGGATAGTCAGGCCCGAATTCGCTCCGCTACTCACAACGCTCCGAAACACGTTCCGGAAAATTGCCAAAGAGAACCACGACTGGTAATTTTGTTAAGTTTTGTTCATCATAAAATGTTATTACATTTAAATATTGATTATTTATGTGTATCTAAAACTATTTTTAGGCTTTGTTTAGGAATGGAATGTAAGAACACGACGCAAACACCGGATGCTCCTCGCTGCCAGGCAACCTCTCATCTCCTCATTCCAAAAATTACATGTGTAATCTCTAATTAATAAATATTGTACAATTATTAACATATTACTGTTGTCTATTTGCCCTGGATTGTGTCAGTAAAAAATATTTTATATTAGACTAATACTTAACTTGCGGATCTTTATGCAAATATTAATTTTATTGTTTCTAAATTTCAGTAAGAATAATTTTAAATTGTGTGTTAAATTAATCATTTCTAATCTCTTAAAATTCGAGTTGATTTTGCATAAAAGTCCGCAATTTAATAACATACATTAAACCATGAATGGAACATGGTGCATTTAAAGGCGAATATCCCTAAACGCGCTAAAAAAGGAAAGAGATTACAGCAGGGAAGAATAACCTACCGTAGAAAGGCAAGGGGGGGAGCATAAGCAGTCGTCGCATCTTACAAATTGTGCAGGGTTTATGGTTGCACGGCGGCTTGCGTGCGACAGACAAGGAGAGTACATGCGGAAGAAAAGGATGGTGCCGAGAACCAGGCGCTTCACCGCTGCACGGCAGAGAAGGATGCCTACCGTAGATAGACAAGGAGGAGCATAGGCACTCGTCGAGTCCCAAAATTCGTGCTGGTGCGTATGGTTGCATGGAGGCTTGCGTGCAACAGACAAGGAGAATACATGCGGAAGAAAAGGATGGTGTTATATTCGTCGGCCGAGAGCCGAGCGTTCCACTTCAAGCCGACTCACGGTCGCACGACAGAGAGGGGCCTATAGGAGAACCTATAGGAGAAAGACAAGGAGGGCCTGTGGGCCTGCTTTCCGTGTAGCTCGTTGCACGTCACATCGCTGCACGTTTCGTTGCTCGGTAGGTAAACAAATCGGGTCGAATTTTATATGACGTTAATCAGGAAATGCTCAGGAATGTAATGGTATAATTTTTATTGATAACAAATACGAAACAAAAAACTTTAATATTTGTATTTAAATGACTCGAGCAGATACGTGACTCAAGTGTCTCCGCGCTCAACTTCAAAGGAAGCCGCCGAGCCTCCGGTGTTCACGGTTCGCTGGGCGCGAGTGATATATCGCGATGATTTATTAGTGGAGGGGGTAACTCCCGTGCAACCATAGCGAGGATAAAATCCATGCAGAAATCGAGAAACTACTGTATCAATAAAATAATAATAATTCCAAAGCGTAAATTCTCGCAATAAATAGCCAGGAGTAAATATCACACATAAATAACACATAAATCCATAAATATTTTGACCGATGGTGAACCACGGTAATCAGAACCATAAGACAAGCGCTTCTCATTAATTTCGTGCTGTTCCAATTTGCTCCCTGTTATCAACGTCTCGACATTCTCGAGATTCGTTCAAAATCCAAGAAAAAAAAACTTCAAGGCAAATGTTCCTCAACATCGCTAAAATCTACTGAACTAAAATTCGCCAATAACCCAAGGGATGACTCGACACAAAACGCGACAATCTGCACGAAACGAAACGAAAATCCAACTCGAAACGCGAAATTTTAACAACTGGTACCAATAGGGGTACCCACGAAACCCAATAAATTAACGAAAAGTAATCAAAAAGAGGGGACTAAACAAAGGACGAATTAACCTTGGCGAATTAACAAAAATTCCATTCCACGAATTATTCTTGGCAAGATTTTAAATTGGTTCACCACGGTACACACGGTATATTTCCGAGTATATCATACTCTAAACAAAATCAGGCGACCCAACTCGCTCGGCTCAGCGCGTTCTTAGGTTACCGAAAAAATGTCAACAAGATAATGGCGCCGCGATACTTTGTTCTCGAGCTCGAGATTCGAACGTTGGAAGGCTGCTACAAAGACTTCGTGAATGCACGCTACGAATAATTTCAAATATAACTCCTGATTCAAAAACTCTAACTCAATAATTTCTTCCCAATTTCTCACCAATTAATTATCACGCATTAATTTTCCGCACGCACGAAACGCTATTCTATTTTACACCCGAACTTTTCTCGAATTACTCCATAAATGTTAATTCTCATTCCGAAATTCCAAAATTTTCCGACGAACGCGATAATTAACACGAAATTTTCTCGCGAAATCCTCTCGAATACCTGTCTTTATAGGAGAGGCCCCACGTTGGGCGCCAAAGTTTGTCACGTGAAATCCGCACCTACTTCGCGAAACTGCCCTGGCTAGCGGGACTTCACGCGAACAAAAAAAATTCCTTGGACTCGACTTGGGGAAACGCGGATCAAATTTTACCGTCGACACTCGTCTGGGAGCCAGGCACTCGCGTGCCACGGGATTCCTCCCGCTTTTAATTTACTCTACTGGAATCGCGATATAATTGGTCTACGCGACCGAGTCTCGACCACACACACAAAAAAAACGAATTCTTCCCCAAGTCGAAATTACGCGCGACACCGACGAAATCAGCAGGTGGGGTCGGTTACTCGAGAGAATCGTAAGGACTGGATAAGGTGAAGTGTAAATTAATTTACAACAAAATTTCGGTTTCCGAGAGTCGGCACAATTTATTAGAACGACCTCGCCCTAAGGCGGAATTACACGCGTCAAATCCTACGAATTCAACTCCCGGAACGGATATACGCGAACTATCGCGACGACAATTTTCCTATAACACTCGCAAATCGATACGGAGAGGGAGCCGAGACGTGGAATCTAATTGACCGCGGCGGAAAGAAAAATGGATCACCCAATACACAATTTACTAATATCAACGCAATAGATCTCGCAACACGAAAGGGCTAATTTGTTCACCTCACCAGTGTAATCGTCTCGGCTACCGGGGTGCTTGCTGTCGTCGCTCGTCGCTTCTCTCCAAATCGGCACTACTTTTCTTTGTTCACGTGTACCCTCGTCGGCGGTCGGTGATCGAAGAGGACTACTCGCGGATCCGCACGATCCGCGAGGATCTCCTGCGCATGCTAATTATCGCGACTACCCCCACCACGGAAACCTCATGAAACGCCACGCCATAAATTAACGGTCGATAAATGATGACTCCTGCCCTGGATGCTCTGCCTGATCGGTGGTGGAAAATTGGGCCCTCTTCTTGCCGTCTCCGCGGGATGCTGCAGTTCTCCCAGGTTCCTTTATCGTTGTCCTCGTTCCGGTCCAGCAGGGTCGGGAAGGGTAGTCGACCCGCGCTACCGAGCACCAACCCCCCTGGGGCCGGTGGGTCCCTCCAACGCGCCTTCCCCCCCGGGGATCTCTGGGGTTGGAGTACCGCGAGGTATCCCGTCCCCAATTTTGACGGGGCCTGCCCCGGCCGCGGCGACTCCTTCCCCCGCTGGACGTCCGGTATTTACCGCGCTCGGGGCGGGAATCCGGCCTCCTCTCCAGACTCTTTCCCCTGGTAGCAGTCCCGCCGGCTCTGGGCTCCGATCTTCGGCCTCGGTGGTTGTCTCCGGAAAAAGGGATTCGCAGGGCATGAGTCGGCGTTCATTGTCTTTGAGAGGCCCCGAGGTGTGCTCGTCGCTTCACCCGTGCCGGGAATTTACTAGTGTTACGTCCAAGCAGACGCAACGATGGGATAGGGGAAAATTTTGTTGAAGATGTAACTCTTCCGTTTATGCCGAGCGGTATTTTAGCTGATTCTATTCGTGAACCGATTTGGGGGGGGGGGGGTTGTGTGTTAAACTGAGTGTATGTTGTGGATCCCTATCTGTGACTGGTGCAAGATAATCAACGGTCGCAATCGAATGCATATATAGGTACCTTTATTGTGGACAGCTCAGTTCAACATTCGACAGGAGGATTACGGGGTTAATAACTACAACTCGTTTGATTCGCAAAGAGAAAAAGAAATAACTGTATATTGTTACATCGATCTTATTCGTGTGCGGGTTTTGGGCTTACTGCGTGCAGGGTAAGTTCTCCTACATAGGGTGGTTCTTCTGCGCCTAGTCGGAAAAGCGCGGTGTTCTGCTGGATATAGAACTCCGACCTCGGGTCCGCGGGGTGACTGGACAACAGGTCGACCATAGGTATGGGCTTCGGCTCGATATCTATTGTCCTGAGAGACCAGGGAACCTCGTTTAATAGGGCCTCATCTGTCACGGCTGGACCGGGGAAGACGAGCGGAATGGAGTCGTCGGTGTCGTATGCCCCGATGAGGCCGTCGAGATACTCGCCCGGGGTGTTTGTCTGTCGGTGGAGTCGTTTAAGGTGGACTCGGAGTCCGGCCCGACGGGTGCGTTTCTTGGGTTTAGGGTTTTCACCTGGAGTACCGCGATTACGCGCCGTAACGTCCCGAGAAGGAAAGAAAACTTGTTCCATCGCGTGGTGTGATTGCTATCGAGGCTTCAAGACGAGTGAGTTCGCGGCGCAAGACCACGCGGATTAATGCCGGGTTATACATGCTGCCTGTGTTTACTCCGGATTCCTTGGTGGCACGATAAGTATTGTTTTGGTTTGTTATGCTAGCGAGCCTCGGGGATATGAACGAACCGGAGGTTTCTACTCAGACACCGCAGCCAGAAAACGCGCAATTTATTCCCTACGATCGAAATTTGGATTGTGACTCAGGAGGATTGGACCCAGCCCGTAAGGAAGGAAGACCAGGAGTGGCCAATGAATTAAGAGGAGGCGACCGTGAGCTACTCTAGGCAGCTACCAAACGGCCTGTGGTTTAAGGGGAGGTGATTCTACCATTGCGGAAATGGTCGATGGTAAAGACGCTAATCTGGCTGAGGTATAGTGCGCGGGATGTGATTTGAAGTGCAACTCTAGATTTGTGGTGGAATCTACTTCTCCCGGACGCTCTGTCGGGTATAGTTCACCCTAGGAGCGGGGCCCAGGGGGACAGGCCCACGGAAGACCAATGATGAAGTGAAGAGACAGAAGATGTGAAAAACAAACTAATTTATTTAAGTAATGGAAGTACTATAACTTGGAAGTGAGCAAAAGTAACTTAGTAACTTAGGAGTAACCAAAGGTAATTTTAATAACTTAGGAGTAAGCAAATGTAATTTTAGTAACTTAGGAGTAAGCAAATGTAATTTTAGTAACTTAGGAGTAAGCAAATGTACGAAAGACTAGTAATTAAGGATTTGTAATGTTGGATTTTAAGAAGTACAAATAAAGCGGTCTAATGAGGTGCGCGGAAGTCGGATGAGAAGCGTTTGTGGCAGAGTGAGGTGTGGTCTCCGTGTTCTGCTTTCGGCGTTCTTCATTTGATTTATATATTCTAGTGTTGGATAGATGGTTTCGAGGATCATCATCCTTGAATCCATCTATCGTCAGGAAAATCAATATTAGATCCTACTGGTAATACATCTATTGTTTTCTAATCCGCTTATCTAGCTCTAGGTTTTTTGCTACTGTGTACATGTCGAGTGCGCGAACTGTCGTGTTTATACTCGCCATCTGCCGGCTTCTTCCCGACTTCTGCACCTAATACTAACGCATACTTAATTTTAAATGCAACCTTAATAAAAGTTTATATTAAAATTTGGCTGGATGTAACACTAGTTTTGGGACGTTGCAAAGTGCAACGTTACAGTACTCGAATTATCGCTTGGTGATCGCTACTGCCCCTGCATGCAAGGACATAGGTGCAGTGCAGACCATCCCGCTCCCGTCGTCAGGACCAACGCAGCACGCAGCGCGGGTAAGTCGAGCACGCTGAATTTGGCCGATTTTTCGTGTTAAAGTTTTCGTGAGCTTGCTATCGCGGGAATTTGTTTCTCTGGTCCTTCGAATTTCGAGGAAACCAAATCGCGAATCCAGGGAAATCATAACACCCCCGAGCATTTGGTCCTTCGAGCCGGAGCTTTACTCGCGTATAGACTTTCCGTCAACCTTTCGCGCAATTCGCTAGCATCCATTTTTTTTCGACTAACTCGATTTTGGTAGAACTCGCATTGGATATTATCTCTCGCTCGTTAGTCGCATCGGCACGACGAGGCGAAGATATCGGCAGTTTTTCCTATTGACCATGCGCGCCCGGTAGGACGTTTCCATTGTGGGAAAATCATTAGTATGATTGCTGATTCGCAGCAAGACTAGCGACTTCAACGGCCATTGCAGATTCGAATTCGACCGTTCGCTGGTTCCTTGTTTTCTTTCTCGCCTGTATTAGAGGCTTGGTGAGAGGAGCGGGGCTGCGCCCGCCTGTTTTCGTTGCTTGTGGTGCTTCGCTCCGCTGAAGCGTGACACCGGCCGCGGGGAGTGTATCGCTTGTCATACTCGACTGTGTTTATCGATTTTACGGCAACGGGTTAGTGGGATCTGCGTATAATCGGAACATTTAATTCGGTATATCAAATCTTAGTCTCTCTAACATGTCGAAAGGGTTTCGAATGCGGCGCGATCTCGCGCTCCGCCGCATGCGCGACATTCACAAACTAACGCAAACCGCGCCGGGCAAGCCCGCATTTGATGCGGACTTTCTCATTCGTTGTCCGACGGTGGCTAAATTGGTGGAGGAGTTCGAGGTCACGCACCTTCGAATCATTTCGGAAGTCACGGACGAAGACTTTCCTGCGGAGGACGCAATCCGCGCGGAATTTGATACCATGCGCTTTGCCGTTCTGAGGCGACGCGAAGCTATAGCCGGGCCAGAGGGGGGGAGGGGAGAGTTCGCAATCCGCGACGCGCTATTTTCGGGAGATCTCGCGCTCTGGCCGCCTTTCATTGCCTTGTTCGACTCCGTTATCCATGAGAACGAGACGGTATCCGCGATCGAGAAGTTCCAATATTTAATATCCTCGCTATCGGGCGAGGCATTAAGCATCGTAAAAAATCTTCCGATGACAACGGTGAATTATACCATCGCGTACGATGCACTTACAGCGCGTTATCAGAACAAGCGGAAATTAGCGACGCATTACTGGCACTCGATCGTGCATGCCAAGCCGCTAGACTCCGACACCGCTGATTCGCTTCGCGCGCTGATAGATACCTTCACCGAGAATACTCGCGCCTTGCAGACGATGAGCTATCCCGTCGAGGCGTGGGATTTCGTGTAGCTCAATCACCTATTGGACAAACTAACGCCGACGTTACGCGACAAATTCGAAGCGTCCCATATGTCGGCGGATCCGCCCAGTTACGCTCAGCTAACCAAATTTCTGACGGGTTACTGCACGGTGCTCGTGGCAGTGGCCGACGCGCCTACACAGGCAGACGTGCCGCGGTCGACCCCCCGAACGGCGCGGAAGGCCACGCCGATCACATCACTTGTCGCGCAAAACGTCTCGTGCTTGAAATGTACAGGGGCCCATCAATTACCGAAATGTACTAGTTTCTTGCAACTCTCGCACAAGGACCGGTACAATTTCTGGCGAGAGCAGGGGCTCTGCTTGAATTGTCTCCGTTCAGGACACAACGTGAAGGCGTGTTCCAGCATTTGGTCTTGCCGGGTCTGTTCGGCAAAGCAGCACTCGCTACTGCATTTTGCGCAGCCCAATGCTGGACCGAGCACCAGCGTTCCCGCGACTTCTTCGGGAGACGAGGACTCCGCGACTGCAGGAAGACCCGCCGAAAAACAGATTGTCTCGCACACCAGTGTGGCGCATCGGGTAGTGTTGCTGCCGACCGTCCGGGCAGAAGCGATCGACGTTCTGGGAAATCCCTTTCCAGTCCGCATCTTACTCGACAGTGCGAGCCAGGCAAACTTTGTGACCGAGAGCAGCCTCCAGCGAAGGGGTTTCGCTCGAACGAAACATTGTGCGACCGTACTCGGAGTGAACAATGCCAAGGCCGCCACGACGCGAGGCCTTACGTCTTTCCAGATACGACCAAAAAATGCAAACGGAATGCGAATCCCCGTCGAGGCTACAGTGCTTCCGCGCATTACGTCCCCCTTACCGCAGCATCGCGTACCTACAAAACCGTGGAAGCACTTGCAAAATTTGCCGCGCGCCGATCCAGAATTTTACGCGCCGGGCAGTATAGATATTCTACTAGCAGCAGAAGCGTTCGTATCCATATTTCGAGATGGTCGGCGCACCGGCGAGAACGGAGAACCGGACGCGTTCAACACCGCTTTCGGCTGGGTGCTGATGGGCGCGATCTCCCCCGCCCCGAGTAAATAACCGGTGCATTCGTTCGCCACCACCCTCGAGTCAATCGACGCGGCAGTAGGGCAGTTCTGGACATTGGAGGAGGTTCCGGAGCACGTTCCTTGTTCGGAGGAAGATCGGCGCTGCCAGGAACTTTTCGACAAAACCATTTACCGCGATCGCGCGGGTCGTTTCATAGTATCGTATCCATTCGTAGCAGACCCCCCGATATTCGTAGACTCTCGACCGATAGCAGTCAATCGGCTGCGTGCCCTCAAGCGTCGGCTTAAGTCAAACGAGGAATTTCGTGCGGATTACCATGCGTTCATGCGAGATTATCTGGACAGTGGACATATGGAGCTCGTGTGCGGTCCAACACTTTCGGATGGGCGCATTTATTATTTGCCACACCATGGGGTGTACAAGCTCGAGAGCACTACCACAAAGCTTCGAATGGACGCTCTTTAAACGACGCTCTGCTTAGTGGACCGAAATTGCAACCGGACATTGTCACTGTCTTGCTTCGTTTTCGTGCGGGACCCGTGGCCCTCTCGGCAGACGTAAAACAGATGTTTCGGCAAATATGGCTACACCCGGATCATCGCGACTACCAACGGATCGTTTGGCGTTTCTCGGACTCTGATCCGGTCCTTGATTACCGGCTTAAAACAGTCACCTTCGGTACCACGGCCTCGCCATTCCTTGCTATATATTGCTTATTTAAATTAGCCCGCGACAATCAAGGTGACTATCCGTTGGTGTGTCCGCTGCTACCCGAGTCGCTCTACGTGGACGATGTGGTCGCACGCGTTCGTGCAGTGGAGCAAGCCGTCGCGGTGCGCGATCAGCTTCTCAGTCTCTTTCGCAGTGCGGGTTTCGAGCTCCGGAAATGGGCGAGCAGTCATCCCGCGGTATTAGAGGACATTGAGCCCGAAGCTTGCAACCAGACGATGCTCGCTTTCGAATCGCCGGCCGATCAGTCTTTGAAAGTCTTGGGTCTCCAATGGTACTCGCCCACCGATTATTTCGGTTTCCAAATGCGTCCGTTGGGACGTAGACGCACCAAGCGCACCATCCTGTCCGAAGTGGCTCGCATTTTCGACCATTTGGACTTCTTAGCGCCTCTGACTTTTATCGCGAAGCGGCTGATCCAGCAGCTCTGGAGCCTGCAATTAGACTGGGACGACGATCCACCGTTGGACGTCCGCGGGCATTGGGAACGATATCAGTCGGAATTGCACGCGCTGGGCTCGCTCCGTATTCCTCGCACCTTTACAGCCAAGAATAATGTCCGCCGCGAAATCCACGGGTTCTGTGACGCCAGTGAAAAGGGCTATGGGGCCGTGATCTACTTGCGGTTATCCTCTCCGGCCGAAACGAGAGTCGTTCTCCTCTGCGCGAAGTCCAAGGTTGCTCCGCTGCGATCGGTCTCCCTGCCGCGTTTGGACCTCTGCGCAGCCATGCTCCTCGCGAATCTCACCGCATACGTTCGGCTTGAATTGCACGGACACACGGGGTTCGACGCCGAGTATACGTGGTCAATTCCACGCGGCGTTGTGCTGGATTCGTTCTCCTCCGCATCGCTGGAAGACTTTCGTCCGTAATCGCGTCGCTAGAATACAGGAGAAAACCGCCCCTACCAAATGGAGCCACAGCGTCTAACCCGGCTGACCACTGCTCCCGAGGACTGTTCCCGCGAGAACTCTCAACTAACTCCTTGTGGTGGAAGGGCCCCGAATGGCTCCTACATTTCGAGGATCGACCGGAATCCGCACTGCCGGATGAGCCCTTAGCTTACGAGGAGGAAAGAATAGTTGCATTCGTCGCGCGCGATATGACAAACCCGATCCACGCGCTGTTGGATCGCTTCTCGAACTTAGACAAGATTTGTCGCATAATTGTCTATGCACGGCGATTTCTCAGTTCGGTCAATGGCGAGCCGAGGCATGCGAGCTTGAACGTGGATCATCCCGAAATACAGTCGGCCCTACTAATCCTCGTGAAATCGGTGCAAGCGGAATCGTTCAGCGAAGAGATCGATCGGTTGAAAGCAAAAGGGAGGCTCTCTAAACCGCTCCAGAAGCTCGCTCCATTCTTGGACCCGTCGGGTATGCTCAGGGTGGGCGGTCGACTCGTACATGCGGGTCTGACCTTCGACGCGAAACATCCAATCCTGCTACCAAATTAGCACCGATTAACCGAACTAGTAATCGAGCAAACACATCGAAAAAATTTACACCCGGGTCGACGTACGCTGCAACACCCGCTCGCGCGGCAGTTTTTGATCATCGGGGTGCATCGTGCGATTCGTCGCGTGCTTTCTAAATGCTACGCATGCTTTAACGCGAATCCTCGGGTGCTCCAACCCCCGATGGCAGATCTCCCGACTGAAAGGGTCACGGCAATCAAGCCCTTGTCAGTCAGCGGCGTCGATATCGCGGGACCTTTCTCGATCACCCCACGCCGAGGGCGGGGAGTCACCTCCTTTAAGGCATGTGTGTGTCTCTTCGTCTGTTTCGCGACCAAGGTGATCCACCTGGAAGTTGCGCTCTCAGTAATCACCGACACCTTTGTGGCCGCGCTCCGGCGTTTCATAGCGGGTCGCGGGCGTTGCTCACAGTTGCACAGCGACTGTGGCACAAACTTTGTAGGCGCGGCTCGCGAGCTCGAACGACACATGGGCCAGGCCGCCACGCAGGAACAAGTAACGTGGTCATTCAATCCTCCCTCCGCACCCCATTTTGGAGGTCTCTGGGAGTCCGGTGTCCGATCGTTCAAAACCCACCTCCGACGGGTCGTGGGCGACCAGGTGCTCTCGCTGGAGGAGTTCATTACGGTTTTAGCGCAGATCGAGTCCATTCTGAACTCCCGCCCCCTCTGCCCGCTGAGCACCGATCCTTCGGACCTCGAAGTACTATCGCCGGGGCACTTTCTGACGCTGGAGCCTCTCGTGGCTCCTCCGTCCCCAGATCTCACACCGCTGTCGGTCAATCGGTTGAGTCGATGGCAACTGGTGCAACGCATGCAGCAGGACTTTTGGGAACGCTGGTTTTCTAAAATGATACTGTGTAAGTTAAAAACCATTAATAAATTGTTGTCCGGACCGGTGAAAATACGTGTTTTGCAAACTTTTCATTGATAATAATTGCACTAAATTATCCATTCTAGCCGTAACGCACTGACACAAAACATCCGACCATAATATGTTAATGTTCCGTGTTAATATTCTGATAATTTTTACGATTTTTTCTAATTCATATTTTTGCAGGCCACGCGTCACTTGAAGGCGATGGAATCCCGATCGGACACAGAGGAGGAACAGCCTTCAGCAGCGAAGAAGCGAAAGATGCAGAACAGTGTGGACGAACTATTTAGCTCTATAAAACATGGAAAGGAATTACCATCAATTCGAGAAGAAGATACGTCTAATTGCTTACCGACCATTAATACAACTATAAATGAATCTATCCCCGTAGAAATAATTGATGAACCAACGGCGGGAAGTATTCAAATTATTTCTCAGGAGGAAGCTACACATCAACTACTTAACAATAAATTAGATTCACTGAGAGATTTACTCGTTACTGAACTTGCAAAGCTTCACGCGAAAATTGATTTGATTGGGGCATAAACAATCACTAATACTCCCGCGGCTAGTACCGTTACATTGGCTGGGACACCATTTGAGCCAGTATCCAGCATCAGCGAATTAACGGAATTAAATGAAAAAGCGGAAGAAACAGACTTTGTAAAGCGTTGCGTGGAAAGTCTCGGTAGGGTAAGTGGAAGAAACGGAAATTATGGGATGGGCTGGAACACCGCACTTCGGGTGTGCGATTCGTTCTTTAAAAGAGAATTCTTAACCCACTGCACGTGGACGGGCATATCGCGACAACGTGAGCCAAAATATTGCTTATCCGAATTTAGATTTGTTCTCAAACCTTTCGAACAGGTTATCTATTACACTGATAACAGTTGGACCTTGACTCAAAATGAGGCGTTTTTAAAATCTATTCTAAACAATTGTGTTGCGGATTGCGCTAGAGATAACCCTACTTTACCTTAAGATTAGGTTATCTAGCTTATAAGGACGACTCGCGCGGCGCCATCGATCAAGGATCGATGGCCAGATCGAAGAACCGCTCGTGACGCATGCGCGTCGTCGGTTTCTCGCAGCGTGGTCGCACATTGGCGGCCATTACAGCACTTATGTTTCGGCTTTCACCGTAGCAACACGTGATTTTCTAAACGACTTGTGCTTCTCGGACTTCTCAACAACTTGTTCTCTACAATTTCGTGTCTCATCGATTCACTCTTTAGTGCTCTACTCGTGTGCTCAAAATAGTTTAAGTGTAGTGCTCATCGTGCGTGAATTTACGCCTCACGCGCACCGCGCACGTGGATCGACACCCACGTGCTACTCACAGGTACTGTTCATCTCTCATTGTTAGTGCTCAGCTCAATAAATTGTTAACTTTCTCTACTCAGTGCTCTCTCACATTTCAAGTTCATCTCCACGAACCCACAAAACTCTCCTCACGTCTGTGTGCATGCAATTTCTCAAACAATTTCAGTTTCCCGTTATATGCGTGACAAGGGATTGCGAACACCAAGTGCTCGCGTATCACGGGGAAGAATGTCGTGTTCAAGGGTTAGTGCCGGGCACTCAAACGACACTGACAGCCCGAGCAATTAGACTAATATATTATAACATTTTTTCTATTCTCTTTATTTATATTTTGTATTAGCGATATCTATATATTTTTGTACTGTATATATTTGTATTTCTGTGTTATGCGTTACTACATTTTTGTATTGTGTTTATTTGTATTTGTCATTATGAATATCTATATTTTTGTACTCTATGTGTTTGTATTCTGTTTATATGTATTTTGCATTATGAATAGCTGTATTTTTGGAGTCTATGCATTTGTGTTTTGTGTATCTGTTTTTTTGTGTGTTTATATTTCCTCTATTGAATTAAAAGTTTCGTAGAATATTGTATAATATTATGTAGTATATACTTACCTTTGCTGTCTAAAATTCAATGCACCTCTTCTTTCCTCTGTCCCCCCCCCCCCCCCTCCCTCGATACATCGCCATATCGTCACCATCTAGTCTAGGCTGAAAGAGCTAGGATTCAGTATAAGTTTCTTTTTTACAGTTGATTGCACACAAAATTATTCTATTCTAATTAACTTTCACAGGGAAATTGAACAAAACACATCTGGTATATTACTCAAACGCGTAAGCAAATTCAGTTGAGGCAAAACTTGTAATTGTAATATCATGAGTCTCAGTAAGCAATTCTACGTTCATTTTGAATAACAAGTTACAACAACAAGTCATAAATGAGCGATTCCACGCCAAATGATCACACTCGATTCACACTTGGTCTCCGATTTTTCTTAAACTTCACAGATTTGTAGCCCTTATCGAATCCTGTAAAATGCTTTTTTCCGTTCCTCGATTTCGTTATTAGTTTTTAAGTTATTTAACTGCAAACTTTGGGATCAACTTTTTTTCAAAAATTCATAACTCGAAAACTAATAAAGATACCAGGATGTGCGACCCGGCGTTTTACGCGGAAATGTTCAAATTTTAATAAAAAAAATACTTCGTGCCGGTACAACGTAAATAAATAGTTGTAAAATATAAATAAACTTTTAATATTTAAATAAAATAGTGAAGTGGATCACCGATCCTTTTAAAATTAATATCTCAGATGCTCTGTAGTCTACTAAAGAGAATGCCACAAAGTTCAGGTTGGTAACTATTATAGTTCCGGAGCAATAAATTTTTATAACTGGGAAGAACCGGCCGGGCGCGCTATAGAGCGCGCCGCGACGCGTCGCGGCCAGCGACAACCGTTCACGTTTTGACGACTATTTTAAAAAAATTGATCCCAAACTTTGCAGTTAAATAACTTAAAAACTAATAACGATATCGAGGATCGGAAAAAAGCTTTTTACAGGATTCGACAAGGGCTACAAATCTGCGAAGTTTAAAAAAAATCGGGGACCAAGTGTGAATCGAGTGTGATCATTTGGCGTGGAATCGCTCAAATACATTACAATTATTCACACACACACACATCCACCCACCGACGCACACACAATAAACTATTAACGAGGCATGCCAATTGAACATTTCTTTGCAGAAGACTCGCCGTTACATTTCTTCTTCAAGTGGATAGGTGTGGTGCAAGGGGACAAAAAGAGTTTTATTTTAGTAAGCTGTCAGACGGAGAGACTGAGCATGAGTGACTGGGCCAGTTTTCTTTGTTATCTACAAATAATATGTATGTAGGCTGTTGCCAATCACGTGCAAGCAAGCTGGAGGTTGTCCTGCAGGTATTCTAGGCCTATAGGCTGTATGCTGATGGTTGATGAGAGAACGGCTATTTGCAAGATATCGGTAGGTGCCTTGCAAATATTTTACGCGTGCGGTCTGTATGCAGAAGATCTCTCAGAAAAAGATTAGTTGCTGAGTGACTGCAGGTGCTTGTAAATGTTCTATGCGTGCAGACTGTACGCAGAATATCTTGCACAGAAGGTTCACTTGCAAGGTATCTACAGGCGCCCTGGAAGTATTCTACGTGCGCAGGCTGTACGCAGAAGATCTTGCAGATAAAGTTTACTTACAAAGGAGCTGCAGATTGTCCTGCAAGTATTTTACGCCATGCAAGTTATGCGCAGGGTTTCCTTGCAGGCAAGGCTACGTGCTGGTCGCATACAGGCAGCTCTGCCAAAGAAGGGTACATAGAAGGCATATGCAAGAGTCCTACTCGAAAAGGGATTATGCTGGGAATTTACAGGCGCCTGTGCAGAAGAAATGTTACTTGGGTAGCATCGATTTGTAGAAAGAGTTTCGACATATGTTACATGCAATAGGCTTCTGCAGAAAAAGTGTTACTTGGGGCGGCTTGTTCTTATCACCGAATTCTGATATTTCGGAGGCTGCCAGAAAGGTAGTCCGATCTAATTATAGCATGCAATGTCTCGCGAAGCGAGTGTTGACGAGCTGGCCGAATAATACTCTGAGGATTAGCGCTCGAGTGATTCCGTGTGCACAGCTCGGTGGTTGGCATGCGATGACGGCTTTATCTCGAGGAAAGCGGAGCCGAGCCGTACTAGGTAGCGTGCAGGATAATTTCCCATGGAACTTACCTACCACTCACCTTATGGTTCTCTCAGGTACAATGATTGGAATTTTAATATGAAATACTCGACTCGCAACTAATATTTACTTTTATATTTTTTTTCACCTTCACAGCCGCTTTGTACCGCCACCAAACTTTTTTCTAGCATTCCTTAGGTTGCCCCCCAACGCCTCAATTTTTTAGAGAATTTTCGGAAATGGTGCACATAGTTAAAAAAATTGATATTTATTTGCTTTTGATTTCATTAAAGTATTTAAATAGGATAGGTATTCAAATGAACAAATATAAACTTGGTAATTAATAAGATTGGGGTTAAATGTACAACAATTGAATTCATTGTGAAATAAAATATACAATATTTATTATCAAAAATAGCAGAAATCAGTCTTCGTCGCTGTCATCTTCGATCACGACAGATTCATTGTCTTTTTTGAACAACCCACTGAGAGTTTGGGCCGGTCTCGGTATTCTAGATAAATACTTCGCGTGAGACAAATAATAAATCACTGCTGCCACGTGAGAACAGCAACCAACAGTCCTTCTCCCATTTGCACACTCACAAAAATGTCGGGGTATCTTCGAGTATCCTATACTGTTTGGTATATATTCAATAAAACATTTGTATGTTTTGGAAGATATGTGACGCGATTGTACTTGAACTTTCAATATGTTTGATTTCTCCTTAACATATTGCAGTTGTATGGAGTCCGTTTCGTCCATCATTTCGGCTAAATAGGAAATTGCTTGCTTGTATTGATAAGATCCTGTGAACAGAATTTTCAGATCTTGTTCCGTCATCTCCGGAAAATCGTTGACATCCATCGAGGAGATCCTGACAAATGGCAATTTTCTCCTTAGCCATTGCTTTTCTTCTGCTTCTGTGGCTAATGTATTTTCCACAGATTTCAAATTCAGAATTCGCGTGGAGATCTCATCACTATGGAGTAAATCAGACTCCAGTCGTTTTCCAAATTGATTTTGGAGGAAAGCCGCAATCTTGAAATAGCTTCCGATCTTTGGAATCATCTTGTTATCCAGTCGCTTATCCAAAAGTTGAAACTTTTGTTTAAGAATCCCGTGAATTGCTTCAACGGACCAGCGAATTTTGGTAACAAGGCGAGAATGATTTGCCTCTATGGTGGTCAGCTGCTTTCGTTTTCCTTTTAACGCTGGCATCAAAACCTGGAATCCTTTTTGCTCCAACTCTGCTTTGACATTTCGGAAACCTCGGTCAACAATAAAAACATCTCCCGGTACCACTAACTGAGACAAACCATTGGTACTGTTCATAATGTCCTTCATAATGGTAGCGTCATTCTGGTTCGCATGATATGGCCCCAACATATCTATTATATGTCCATCCGTTGTGCAAACCGTAAAAGGCTTACACAAAGGAACTTTTTTCTGTACAGAGTAAGATTTCCTCTGATATTCATTATTGGAGCTTTTTTGATGTCGTGCATACGTACCATCACAGATTACTAAGAGCTTTGACCCTGCGTCATGAAGCAGTTTTGCAATTTTTGTTGAGTGATTTTGAATTAAGTCAGATCTAGAAACAGCAGCGCAGCCAAACTGTGTAGGTAAGATGTCTGTATTGAATGCGTCAATTATTGAGTTGGAATACTCTGATACAAGTTGTTCTCTTTCAAGTTGCAAAAAGGATGCGACCAGTTTATTAGAGTTTCCTGTTCGTAGTTTGAATAGAAAAACAACCAGCGCTTGCATAACTGACCGAGAGGAAGTACTTCGCACTGACTTTAACATGTCACACAATTCAAGTATATTGTCCCACGATAGCCCAGTAAAAACTTGAATTTGTTCAGCCGACAAGCCAAATCTATTAATCTGGCTGAAGTACGTTGAACTGCATTCCACCGCAAAGCACTCCAGTAGTTTACGCAACTCTGTGGGCTTAATTTGTGTTACGTTGGAAAATGTCTTTACCAAGTCCAGGTCCTCTTGATACAGGCGCTTGTTGATTAAGTGACATTCGCAACACCGGTTTCCTGGTGGAATATAAATGCGCTTCTTACTGAAGGATTGAACGCGTGCTTCCTCAGGCACAAGGATTAGATTTTTCGTAGCATTACAAATGCAACAATACTTGTGCGTGGCCACAGTACGCTCAATCTGCACTTCTATGTACTCCGAGTCTTCTATTTCTGATGTGGGTGCCAGCTGCACTTTATACGTAGGATCTTCCGTACTTGATTGGGATGTACTTGGAAATGATGGTGTTAAACTCAGCTGCGATAGGCTGCTCTGAGTTTTTTCCATCTGTACGTCTTCAATCTGCTCCAACGGTGCACTGGATCCTGGTTGTACGTCTTCACTTTCTTGCACAGCGGCTGCATCTTCCAGTGCAAATGCATCATTCGCTTCCCCACCAATTTCAATTCTATTTTTTTTATGCCTATAGAATAACACCCGACAGTATCCGCATATAACGTCATTTAAGCACACCTCTTTATGGAACACTTCCTTGAAAGTTTCAATAGCTTCCTCTGAGTCTATTATTTTACTCCTGCCTGGCACTCTATTTACTCGTCGTTCGCATACAGCGCAAACTGGGTTCTCTCTTTTAATAGATTCCATTTCAAGACGAAAGAATTAAAATCTTGTGGAGAAACTGTGGCATTTGAATGATTTTAAAAATATGTGAATACACTCCAGAATAGAAGTAACGGGATTTTAACCTGAAGACAACGTTGTGTGACGCACTACACAGACGGTAAGGACGCTATTGAACACTACCAACACACGGAAAGAATGGCGTTGGTATGGGACGCCACGTGGGACGCCACGTGGGACACCACGTGGAACTAACGGAGTCTATGATGCCGTCTCTTCCGTCCACTATTGATACCCGACAAGTATTACTAATCATAGAAAAAATACATGTAGTATATTAGCTTCCTCCAAATTATTTAAATAAATAATATAAGCAAATAAATAGTAATGCTTTCACTAATTGTGCATATATTTTACAGTTCATGCAAAAATAAGAATGCTGAAGATGGGGGGCGTAAATAATGGCATAAAAGTTTGGCAATTGTATCTCTCATAGTGTTTGGGGAAAAAAATACAAAAGCAAATATTAATTTTTTTAACTATGTGCACCACTTCCGAAAAATCTCTAAAAAATTGAGGTGTTGGGGGGCAACCTAAGGAATGCTAGAAAAAAGTTTGGTGGCGGTACAAAGCGGCTGTGAAGGTGAAAAAAAATGTAAAAGTAAATATTAATTTTTTTAACTATGTGCACCACTTCCGAAAAATCTCTAAAAAATTGAGGTGTTGGGGGGCAACCTAAGGAATGCTAGAAAAAAGTTTGGTGGCGGTACAAAGCGGCTGTGAAGGTGAAAAAAAATATAAAAGTAAATATTAATTTTTTTAACTATGTGCACCACTTCCGAAAATTCTCTAAAAAATTGAGGCGTTGGGGGGCAACCTAAGGAATGCTAGAAAAAAGTTTGGCGGCGGTACAAAGCGGCTGTGATGGTGAAAAAAAATAATAAAGAAGAAAAAACGGTTTTTCGCAGTGATGCCTTCATGAAAAGAAAACCGATTATTTTTTTTAAGTTGCGCTTGAAAATGCCTACATTTTGGTTTTTTTAAAACCCTGTAGCTCAATTCGTTCTTGAGATATGATTTTTTGACGTGTTTTCAAAGAACACTCTCTTACTCGAATACTGTTCGATTAAATCGATTAAAAATTACAGACAAGTTGTCTTTTGGTGAACCAAACATCCTCTTAAAACGGCGACGCAAAAGGCGCGGGGGCAATTTTTGCATGCTTTCCCGGCTATGCCCTTTACTCGGACGTATTTTTCGGGCAAAATAGGTTCATTTCGGCACATTTTTCGGCCGAATGAAATGATTTACTTCAAAAATTTGTTTCAATCGACTGTATTTTTTGAGGTGTATCTTATTCTAGGCCGTGAGCTAATGATACTTCTCAATCAAATTCCAGTACAACGAAGGCGGGGTAAAGTTTACATTTAAAATAATATTCAATGTACAGTAATCATAATTAGTAGTAGTTTATTTGCTCCCCTCGGGGTTACAATCATTCCTTACATTCTCTTAACCTATTCTTACATCTATTCCCTTGTCCCTCGTTCCCTTCTTTCATCGCACGCCGTCTGCCCTCACTATTCGCCTCCGCTCGCCATTCTCCACCTTATCCTCTCGACCTCCAATCTCCTCTCTCTCTCTTTCGTCTCTCCCTCTTTCTCTCCCCCATTCATCCATTCTTCCACACTTCTCACACTCTCTCACACCCATCCGGACCCCCGGTTCTGCCGCACTTTCTTTCACTCCCTGTTCCATTCTTTCCTTTCTTCCCCCCCCCCCCCCCCGTCGCGCCTTCTCTGTATCTCTCCAGGTCCCTCAGCCATGCCTCCCCCCTCCCCCTCTCGCCCAAAACCTCTCGCACCATCTCCTGCCATCCCCTTTCCACCCCCCATCCCGTGCACTCCTCCCATACATGTTCCCACGTCTCTTCACACCTCGTACACACCCTACACCTCCTCTTCTCTTCCTGTAACCAATATCTCCGTCCTCTCATTTCGTTCCCCATCCTCGCCTTGGCCACTCACTGCCACCTTCTTTCTCCTCATCCTAGCGTTAGGTATTTCGGCGTCCTACTCCCTCTCGCCCTTTTATACCATTTATTGCTCCTGGACCTTACTATCTTCTCCCATCTTTCCTCCTCCTGCTCCCTCCTTTCCCACTCCGCCAGTTCCTCCCCATGTACCCCCCTGCCCTCCTCCCTCAGTCACTCTACTTCCTCTATCGTCCTGCCTCTCGCCTCGTAAAAATTTTTCCTCTACTCTTCCCAGCCCTCCAGCGCTTCTCCTCTCCCCGCCCTTCCTTTGATCTCCACCCAACACTTCCTCGCTATCTCTAATCCCCCTCCCTCTGCCAATTTCTTTTCGTACCCCCACGCCCTCAGTCCCGCCTTCGCTCTCAACTTCTCCCTCTGCAGCTCCTCCCTTACCATATACCCTGGTGTAAACCTTTTTACCCCCCGCACCCACCTTAAATACCTCTCCTGCATTCTCTCCATCTCCTCCCATTCCCTCCGCCCCCATATCTCTACCCCGTAACTCATCACCGGCCACACCAATCTGTCGAACAGTGCTATCCTCCTTCGCCAGTTCCTTCCAAACCTCCTCTTCCCTATCCTCCATACCTGTCCCATTATTGCCCCCCCCCCCCTCTTAACCCTGTCCCTCACCTGCTCCCCCTGACTCCCATTCCTCGTCATCACATATCCCAGGTACCTATATTTTCTCACCTCCTCTATCCTCTTCCCCATCCATCTCCAGTCTACTTTCCTCCTCCCCCCCCCCCCGCCCTTCTGCTTTTCTACACCTCATCACTTTTGTCTTTTGCGCATTCACCTCCAACCCTTTCCCATCCAGATACCGCTCCAAGGTCTTCATCATTCCTCTCATTTCCTCCTCGGCTTCCGCCACTAGTGCCAGGTCGTCCGCGTAGGCTAGCGCATGCACCCTTCCTTCCCCCACAGTAATCATAATTATTTTTTTATTCACAGCTGAATTACACTTAGATATGACCCGCATTTTAAAATGTAGATCAGTAAGACGGTTATATCTTGGCAACGGCATCATTGTTGCATATAGGAATAGTCTTTCGACTGGTACCGATGAGGGGAGAACTGTATTATAGCGTAAGACCGCCTTCTTCACCGATGGAAATGTATCGAATACTTTGAGCGTGCTACTCGGTGGTTCGCTCCAATATTTAATTAGTGCTAGGTCAATTATCGACATATCGGGAGCGAGTGTTGTTTGCGGTGTCGCGACATCAAAATTGAAAAAATCGGTATCTTCCAAAACGTCGGTGACAATTGGTTCGTGACGGATGCCATACAAATTGCCGAGATGGCTGCAAATTCGCCGTTCTCAGTCACATCAATATAATCGCGAAACCCTATACTGATCGCCAACGCTAGATCCTCTAGTAAACATTTACACAGCATTATTTTTGGATTGTGCTGCATTTGGGAAATTGTACGGCTCAAACGCACAACACTTCGTGTTACTGACCCATAAAAACAATACCTCTCGCCGTGCAACTTATCGAGGGTCTCAGCTATCGGTTTTAGACACATTAAATATTCTGACAAGTATTTAAAGTTGACTTCATTTAATATTGTTTCTAAATTGAGTACCGTGGATGTTTCTGGAACTTTATTTCTTAATTCGACGATTTGCTTCAATGAATTGTACAATGAGTTCCAGCGTACAATTACTGGCCTTGACAATGATACACCTACAATGGCAGTTAAAATTTCTCGTTGTTTGGGGAACCGTAATAATTTCCACAGAGCATTGCATTTGACTATTGTATTCATGTGCTGTGTATATAATTCGGTGTGTCTTTTCAAGATTTTGAAGAGTTGGGTTGTGGTTATCAGATTCAGCGTGTGGTAAACGCACCTAAAATGTTGCGGCAAATTTGGGTCCAGCACAATGGAATTCGCATCGTTGATGCAAACTTGTCCTAAATGGAAATCTTCCTCATCCCCATCATCATCGTCGTCTGCATCGTTGTTCTCAGTCTCGGATGGGGCTGCATCGTCCACTGCGGTAAGTTCTGGATCTGTAACATACATACGGGGGACTAAAACGAAAACAATTAGAATTGTAGCGAACGTAATATGAGAACGAGATGTTTCGAAAACGTGTTACAATGTACTTACCATGATTTATTATGGAATCTCCATCAACTCCAAATTCTTGAAAAGCCTTTAGAAAATTTGACGCGTTATCGGTAATTGTACCGACAGCCTTTCGTTCGATTTCAGATTCTCTGTGGATGCTGTCCAATAAGCCACTAATCCGAATGTGGGAGTGCGTTCCCCTGAATCGCCGACACGCGATTGCAGCCGAATGTCGCTCATAAGATACTGGATCAATCTGCGCATAAAATCAGAAACAATAACGGATAAGTATCAGAAAAATTCATTCACACTGTTGTAAGATAACCCAACTAGAATTATACATTTCTTCATGATTAGGCCCAAGTTGTAGAATTCTAATAGATATGTAAATATTATAAGTCAGTTAATAAATCTTACCCAGTGCACCGTTACGCCTAAAAATCTCCTTGTGCTGCAGGTCCAAATATCGGCAGATGTGCATACGTATTTTGCCGCTGCTAGCTTCTGCTTTATTGATGTAACATTTCTTTGATAGACCTCAGTTATGCTCCGTACTAACCGTAGTCTGTTCATGTGCTTCAATACCGTGTTATTTACAGTGATTTTGAAGTCTGAAAATTGTAATAAAAATTTATTTTATTGCTTATTCTCGTTATATATCAATATGTATTAAATTAAGTACTAATTTGTTAATAATAATTTTGATATATGTTCACGTATACTCACCATCAAATGGGCCGTACTATGCAGAATGTACTCCGCAATGTTATTCTCAAATTCTGCTTGCGAAAAGACGCAGGAGGTTTTTTCCCCACGAGTAATGCGCTTTCCTCTTGTACTTTTAAGCGTTTAGCTGCCTCGTACAATGTGTACTCATTATATGCATTGATATGACGTCGCTGTGAACATAATACGAATCCTTTAAATTTCCCATACAAACAGATTTCATACATACGGTGCAATGTTTTTTTAGAGTAATATTTCTGTATTATCTAGACGAGCATTTACCTTCAAATGAGATTTAAAATTCGACGAAGTATCACTTTTCCGCCGTATGCGCTTCCCTGATGGACAAATTTGGCAAATACCGACAATGGTGCCGTCAGCAACATCCTGCTGCTCGCGACAGATTTCTGGTTTAAAAAACCGTGCATTCAAATACGGCGTGTTAGTATATTTCGCAGTGATTGTTACTTGATTTTCACAGTAACGGTATCATTATCTATTACATCAGTTTGCCTGACTGTATTAGCAATTCCATCAGGTTGCCTCACTGTAGTATCAGTTATATCAGCTGGCCTAATTATATTATCCCTGATATCCGCTTGCTTACTAGTGCATGTACGATCCATTACTAAAAATCTTTAAATTTCTCTTTCGGTTGCCACAAAAATCGTTGAGGTAAAATGAAAAAGTATTAGCTATCTACATATTATTTTGATTATACAATACTTACTGATATACGTGACCAAAAAAAATCCAATTACTGATACTCTCGATCAGTCAGCATCTTCACAATCTTTCCCGATATTAACAAAATTCACGTACTAGATTTAATGCCGCGGACAGACGAAACTCACCATAACAGCATGCGAACATGAGCTGAGTTCTCAAAAGATTGAACTGGTGCGCCGATTTTTAATGATATTTGTCTTCGGACCCCCTGGTCCGAGTCGCGTGTTACCCCCACGCGCTGAACTTGACTCCAAATCTCTAACCCTTCTACTCCGAAGCTCGCACTTGCTGTTCGAACGCGAGCTGTCTCCAACCAGCAAGCGAAACCTATGTATAAAAACTTCCCTATTCTTGGAAGCGAGCGATCGCCAGGCGAGATCGAGAGATAGCCAGGCGCGGGGTCGTCGAGCGCTGTCACTCACGCTGCTGTCACCCTGGATAAGTTGCAAGGCGAGAGGTATTGTTTTTATGGGTCAGTAACACCAAGTGTTATAAGGTTGAGCCGTACGATTTCCCAAATGCAGCACAATCCAAAAATAATGCTGTGTAAATGTTTACTAGAGGAACTAGCGTTGGCAGTCAACATA
This sequence comes from Trypoxylon attenuatum, assembly GCA_963989405.1. Classification (NCBI taxonomy): domain Eukaryota; kingdom Metazoa; phylum Arthropoda; class Insecta; order Hymenoptera; family Crabronidae; genus Trypoxylon; species Trypoxylon attenuatum. Next base: position 1,196,935 of record OZ022494.1, on the reverse strand, counting down.
GGTTTTCGCGATTATATTGATGTGACTGAGAACGGCGAATTTGCAGTCATCTCGGCAGCGTTACACCCGCGATTTAAAAAAATTTGGGTATCGTCATTACCAGTTGACTCACACAATAAAGTAGGTACCGTCACAACCGTTGCGGTGAATTTGTATGGCATCCGTCGCGAACCAATTGTTACCGACGTTTTGGGAGATACCGATTTTTTCAATTTTGATGTCGCGACACCACAAACAACACTCGCTCCCGACATGTCGATAATTTACCTAGAGCTAATTAAATATTGGAGCGAACCACCGAGTAGCACGCTCAAAGTATTAGATACTTTTCCATCGGTGAAGAAGGCGGTCTTACGCTATAATACAGTTTTCCCCTCATCGGCACCAGTCGAAAGACTATTCCCATATGTAACAATGATGGCGTTGCCAAGACATAACCGCCTTACTGATCTACATTTTGAAATGCGGGTCATATCTAAATGTAATTCAGCTGTGAATAAAAAATAGTTATGATTACTGTACATTGAATATTAATTTAAATGTAAACTTTACCCCATCTTCGTTGTACCGGAATTTGATTAAGAAGAATCATTAGCTCACGGCCTAGAAAAAGATACACCTCAGAAAATACAGTCGATTGAAATAAATTTTTGGAGTAAATCATTTCATTCGGTCGAAAAATGTGCCGAAATAAACCTATTTTGGAAAATTTGATGTTTCCGGATGTATGCCGTGTGACATTTCGGTTGTGTGCCGACGTTTCGCAAACATTGCAGTTTGCATCTTCAGGGCTAGAAGCTCCGATACTGAAGCTCCTGTTGGTTCCGTTAGTCCTTATATACCCATGTCCAGTGATCCGGAACATGGTTCCAGCCAATCATGTTGTTCCTTTTAATTGATCAGCTGGTCAATTAAAAAACCGGGAGGACATTCTGCCAAATTGGGCTTACCTGATATCCTTTGTCTCTATTGATGTTGTTCGGGTGTTTGTGTATTTCCACTCCTTCTCTATGTTTCCTGGCGAAATATGCTGTTGTAGATGCCAAGATCTCCGTTTTGTCGAAATCAAACGTGTGGCCAGTGTCCATCCAATGTTCTGCTAGTGCTGACTGTGTGGTGTGATGTAGTCTTATGCAACGTTGGTGTTCTTTTATGCGTGTGCTGATGTCCCTCCCGGTTTCTCCTATGTAGACTTTTCCGCATGTGCATGGTATTTTGTAGACCCCTGGTTTGTCCAATCGGGGTCTCGGATCTTTCGGGCTGGGAAGTGCTTGCCCTAATTTCTTCGGTGGTGTGAAAATGACTTTTATATCATGCTTGCTGAGTATGCGGCTGAGTCTTTCGGTTACTCCTTGTATGTACGGGAGGACTGTTGTTCTCTTCTTTTCTCCTTGTGTGGTTTGTTGCATGCTCGCTGTGTCCCTGTTTTTTGTCTGGGTTTTCTGGATGGTTTTCTCGATGGTGTGTTGTTGGTATCCGTTGTTGATGAGTGCTGTTTTGATGTGTTCCAGTTCTTCATGTAGGTGTGTGGGTTCTGAGATCGTGATGGCCCTGTGAACTAATGAGTTGATCACGGAGGCTTTTTGCTTAGGATGGTGGTGGGTTGTGGCGTGTAGGTATCTGTCAGTGTGTGTCGGTTTGCGGTATACTCTGTGGCCTAGGGATCCGTCAGGTTTTCGGTTTACTAGTACGTCTAGGAATGGGATGCTGCTTTCTTTTTCTATTTCCATTGTGAACTTAATGTTGGGATGTTGGGAGTTTAGGTAGCTGAGGAAATCCGGTAATGTTTCTTTTCCGTGGTTCCAGACGACAAAAGTGTCGTCCACGTAGCGGAACCAGGTGGAGGGTTTGTTCGGAGCCTTTTCTAGGATGTTGTTTTCGAAGTGTTCCATGAAGATATTGGCAATGATTGGAGAGATAGGGGAGCCCATTGCTGCGCCGAAGGTTTGTTCATAGAATTGATTCTGGAACTGGAAATATGTTGAGGTGAGGCAATGTTCAATTAGCGGAAGTGTGTTTTCTGCTATTTTCTTGGATTTGCGGATGATGTCCATGGTTTCGGGGATGGGAACGTTTGTGAACAGGGATTCCACGTCGAAACTAACGAGGATGTCATTGGGGTTGCAGTGGATGTTCTGGATTTTGTTGATGAAGTCTGTTGAGTTGATGATCCCGTGGCCATTCTGGCCTGTGAGTTGTTGGAGAGGTTCGACCAGGTATTTGGCTAAACGGTATGTTGGGCCGCCGATGTTGCTGACTATTGGCCGAAGTGGGACTGAGTCTTTATGTATTTTTGGAAGTCCGTATAATCTGGGTGCTGAGGATTCTTTAGGAATGAGGGTTTTGATGGTTTCGGGAGGGAGTCCTGAGTTTTTGATGAGGTTCGTGGTTTTTCTTTCAATGGTGGTGGTTGGATTGCGTTTGAGTGTTTGGTACGTTTTTTCGTCTGATAGTAGTGCGTGGATTTTGTTGTTGTAATCGTTCTTGTCCATAACTACTGTTGCGTTACCTTTGTCTGCCGGTAGTATGAGGATTTGTTTGTTCTCTTTCAGGTCTCGTAGGGCTTGCCGTTCGTCTTTCGTGATGTTTTGTTGAGGTGGTTTAGCTTGATGAAGGATTTTGGCGGCTCGGGCTCTGATGTCGTTGCCTACATCAGTCGGGAGGTGGTAAATAGCGGTTTCCAATCGGCTGATTATGTCGTCCGTCGGTACTTGTTTGGGAGTAATGGCGAAGTTGTGACCCTTCGCAAGGACTGAGATCTGTGGTTCTGTCAATGTGTGGTTGCTGAGGTTTTTGACGGTATGGGTTAGAGTGGTGGTAGGTTTGGATGGTGCGAGTTTATTGAATTTTGTTATTTGTTTTTCTGTTCTGCCTTGGCTGGAATGGATGGATTGTTGGTGTGTTATGCGGTCGAGGGTAGACCAGGTGTCGTTGTGTAGGATGTTGGCTAATTGGATGTGTAGTGTGAAGAGTTTCTGTGAGGTTCTGTCTATTTGGATCCTGGTGTGCTGGATTCGTTCTTTGATAAGTTTTAGTGAGGCTTGTCTTAGGATGTTGTTAGCCTGTTTGGATTTGAAAGGGTTTTTTAATTGTAAGCATTTCGGTACCACTTGATGGTCGCGGCACCTTTTTAGAAAAGCTAGGTTGCACAGGTGGAGGTGCAAGGACTTTCTAAGTTTGGTAAACTTGTTCACCAACCCCAGGGTGGTCTCTCCGTGGAGACGTATTATCTGAGATTTGAGGCTTTCACGGCCGTTGGTATTTGGAAAATTTGATGTTTCCGGATGTATGCCGTGTGACATTTCGGTTGTGTGCCGACGTTTCGCAAACATTGCAGTTTGCATCTTCAGGGCTAGAAGCTCCGATACTGAAGCTCCAGCTCCTGTTGGTTCCGTTAGTCCTTATATACCCATGTCCAGTGATCCGGAACATGATTGTTGTACACATACATTGATCTCATACATACTTTGGAGTTACATTAATGAATGGGATATCTACCAAACGCAAATGAACTGACAGGATATTGGAATAGGCTGATGGCAAGGAACAAATAATCAATAAAACAACAATTCTTTGTAATTAATAACAAATTTATTATAACATCGGCTTTAATATGCCGGACTCTGCCGTACTAACAAAAACTGAAAAAAAGACTGTTAGGAACAATCGAAGGCAGAGCGGTTGGAATAGGCGCGAACTGAGTTGAACGATAAAAGTGTGAGAACAGAGTATATTAACAGGATGACTCTCGTAGTCAAGCGCGTGTACAAAAGTGAGTAAGTGTTTCGTCGTTGGCTTCAGAAGACATAAGAATGGCTTGGCACGGTTGGCCTCCCTTATAAGGACCTCCTGGGGCCCGTCCGTGTGGGGGTTTTACGATGCCCTTAGCGCGTAGTTTTCCGACGGCTCGTTGTCCTGAAGAAAACCAGACCTCCCGACTGGTATGACTGTGTGCGCTTCCAAATTTTCCAACAAGACATAACAAAACAATGCGACGGGTGAAAGACACCTGGTCATGATCGCGCGTCCAACGTGAGTGAAGAAACGAAATTTGATATCCAGCAAAGGTGCCGACTGCCGATTCGCTTCTGCACTAGCGTTAACAGCTCGCTCCACAGCAAGTCGACAGAAGATCAGGTGTATGAAACACATTTGATGACAGCACGAACATAATGCGGCCATAAACCTATGTCCATGCCCAGACTTTTATACAATTTATTAAAACATCAATTATTAACGAAGTCACTTCCTTTAATTCCGCGCATTGCCTCTCGACTTGCAAAGATCAACTCAGTTATGTAACGCCAACATATCATTTCACCCGTCGCATTGTTTTGTTATGTCTTTTTTTCAGTTTTTTTTAGTACGGCAGAGTCCGGCATATTAAAACCGATGTTATAATGAATTTGTCATTAATTATAAATAATTGTTGTTTTATTGTTTATTTGTTCCTTGCCATCAGCCTATTCCAATATCCTGTCAGTTCATTTGCGATTGGTAGATATCCCATTCATTAATGTAGTAGCAAAGTGTAAATAGAGTCCGAATTGTACCGTGTTTGGTGTCATTTTTATTGTAAAAACCTGAAAAATGTATTGCAACAAATTTCATAAAAAATAACAAAAAATAAAAAAGTTTTACTTTTGTAGTATCGGTGACTCATCCGGATTGTCGGTCCGACGCTCGGCGCCCGAGGACCGGCTACCTGAGGCGGCTGGTTCCCAGAACTGGTGGGGATAGTTCGCGCTCGCTTAGCACGAGGTAACTCCGAGCAGTTAAACCGGCACTACTGTATACCCTTGTAATAGTCGGCAATTTGTTAATAGTCTGTTTAGAATAAATTAAGTTGCAAGATTTGGATTTGTACTCCTTGCTGTATTATTTCCTGTGCTAATATTGACGTTATATCTACGAGTTTCGTGTTATAGTAAATAATACACAATACAAATGAGAATTTCAATTAGAACAAAATCCAGTAAAAATCCAGGATTTTGGCTCGGAAATAACACAGCGCGAGGCACAAATCTAAATCTTGCAACTTAATTCGTTGTATGTATGTATGTATTATTGTGTCTCTCAACCGGGTTTACAAGGCTTACACCTCCTTACTCCCTCTTTTTCGCTACATATTTCCAAGCTTACTCTATCCTTATATCTTCTTTCTTAACCTCTATTCACGCCTTATGTCTAATTACACTGTCCAACAAAATTGAACTTGTTTTAATTTCCAGAATATCTGATAGGTGATCCTTGTAGCCTTTGGCCTCTTAAAAACGAATCCGGGGTCCGTTTTTGTCCCAGACCTTCAGTTTTTGAGAAAATCAAATTTGAAAATTTAGACCTTTTTCCAACTTTGAACCGAATTTACTGTAACGGACGCTAACAGACCCAAAATGCTGACAACGCTCTCCCTACTCCGACGCAACACCCGACCGACGCGGGACCCACGACGACGACCGGACACTTACGGATTAGCTCTCGACCCTGAGCTGACTAACTGGACCTCGACAGACAGAACTATAATACAGTGTCACGAGAATTTTCCCGAATACGAGAATCTGCACCGGCTAACCCGAAAATTCCCCGTGAACAAAGAAAATGCGCGAGATTTTCTCCTCCAAATTTCCAAAATCCAAAAAATCCTAAATCCGTTGGGCGCCAGGCACCGAAGTGCCGCGAGCCGAAGCTCGTTCGAAAAGTTACCAAGTAATTCTATTCCACACTCTACCAAAAATTAATTCGAGAATCTCTTTACTTACGAAATCGAAACGTCGAAATTTCTCCCAGGGCCGGACTACGCGGAATGAGTTCGATTCTATCGAGCATGGGTGGAGTGACGACACAAAACAGGAATTTCACACGCAAAATAAATCTCACACAATTACTCAAATAAATCCGAGAGTCGGCACATTTTATTTTCCGTCATCGCCCGAAGGCGGAATTACAAACGCGAAGATCGAAACTACAACTCTCGGGATTACACGCGGTAACGCACGCGACGCACTAGATTACATCATTCGTTACGGGAGGACTCGATTCGGAAAATCACTACGCAATACCGGTGAAGCCGGAAAATCTCTCATAATTTCGATACCAAACGTGATTCTAACGCGTACAATTATTCATTACATCCGACACAACGAAAAGGGCTAGTTCAATTCGCTTACCGAATCGCTGGCCTCTCGGGAACTCTCAAACATTTTCTCCATTGCTCTTACTCTTACGTTGTCCTCTCTGAAAACCAAGATCGGTAATCGATTCAGCCGTCGACGTAAGACTGAGACCGCGTGCTCGGCAATTACGCCGTACATTCGGCACGTGCATGCTTAGAAGCTTTTTCCGCGACCCTGGTGGTGACGTCACTATGAGTCCTGTCGATCCTCCACAGATGTCGGCAGGTGGTCCTTTTTCGGGAGGTTGGCGGCTGGTGGTCGCCGCTCGCTGAAACTTTTGCTGCGGCAGGCTGGGTGGGGAGAGATCGGCCCTCAGGCGTCCGCGCCTCGATCCCCCCGGGATCGCCGTGCCCCGCGTGGGTCACCAATAGGGGTGGCCCAACACGGAGGCTCCGCAGGGCACCGGTGTCGCACCTCCGGCTCACGCACGCCGGGGTGAGCGCTCCCGTGGCCCCGTGGGCCCGCTGACCCCTGGTCAGCGGCGGGAAACGTGTTCTAGGGAGGATCCCCCCGGGATACCTCCCCCGTCCTTGCACCCTGAGCGCCCCTCCTTCTCCTTCCGCCGGTGTTTCCGCCGTCTCTCCTGTCACGCGACTCACAGAATTCGGGAATTAGCCTCGGTAAATAATTGACGGAAGGCCCCGAGAGTAGTTTCGCGTTTGTTTATTATTGTTATTTCACTATTTTGTGACGTTGCCGGAACTGCAACGTCACAACAGATACTAAAATACCTTACTAGTGTGACTTTAATTGGACGACCCCTTGACCATCCTTGACATTACCACGCATCTGTTAACGTTAGACAATTTTTATTAATGGCATCAGATTCTGTCAACTTTTACGAATAAAATGGTGTATTTAGGTTATAGGATATCTAGTTGCAAAGTTGTTAAAACAACGATTAAAGCCTGCGGGGCCCGATTTTTGTGCCAATTCTTCGACCTTCTTTTCGATTTTACTCAAAATTTGGGGGTTTAGCACTTTTTTCTATGGAAAACCATCTTTAGAAAATCGCCAATGCGATCCGTTGTTGCAGAAGAAAATAAAATCCCAAAAAATGACATTACGTCGTGCATGTAACGTGCAAAAACGCGCCAAGTACATATAGCGCAGTGGTTTTATGGCGTGAAAAAGTAGTGAAATTAATGTCTGCCAAGTATGTGGGCCAAGGAAATTTGGAATCATATAATATTTTCTATTACTGAAATTATGGAAACAGATTTAAAAAAAATATAAAGTACGTTTCATTGGGACCTCAACAGAATCTCCAGCACCGGCATACTTGGGGCGCCTATTTTAAGATTTAGAAACTATTCGCTACTTTACGTAATCTACAGGATACGAGTGTTTACAAATACAGTAAATGTAGTGCACTTATACGCGTAGTATTCTCTGACGTAAAGGGTTATGTGCCGTGGCGCCCCAAGTATGCCGGTGCTGGAGATTCTGTTGAGGTCCCAATGAAACGTACTTTATATTTTTTTTAAATCTGTTTCCGTAATTTCAGTAATAGAAAATATTATATGATTCCAAATTTCCTTGGCCCACATACTTGGCAGACATTAATTTCACTACTTTTTCACGCCATAAAACCACTGCGCTATATGTACTTGGCGCGTTTTTGCACGTTACATGCACGATGTAATGTCATTTTTTGGGATTTCAATCCTTTTTGTACATTTATAATTCTACAATATTTCTGTTGTTTAACTTCAGCTTTCACTTTTACCGGTTTTATGCGACACATTGCATACAATGTGTGCTTATTTGTTTTTTAGTATGTATACCCAATTTCCATTTCCTGTCCTTATATTAAGTGTCGTGTTAGAGTAAAAAACAATATCTTAAAAATTACCAGAGCATATCCAAAGAACCATACGAATTCGTCATCGGATTGAAAGCGAAATTTATGATTAAATTGTTCATTAGATCAAATTAATTGCATATTACATATTAAATGCGCACAAGAAATTGGAAGTATCAAAAAAGCATATGCAAAGTTGGGTAAAATAAAATTTTAGAAGATCACAATTCGGTCTAATGAACAATTTAATCACAAATTTCGCTTTCAATCTGATGACGAATTCGTATGGTTCTTTGGATATGCCCTTGTAATTTTCATGAATTTGCTAATACTGCTAGTACAAATTGCAAAATTCAAATTTGTATTGTGTATTATTTACTAATGGGAATCAGGGTGTTTTGATAAATAAATTTCAGTGAACCTTTTACTATTTGACTTTATTTAGGTGGAATACCGAGGAAGTCACGTGCTGTATAGAGCAATGCTCCAAAACGAATAAAAAACTGCATCAACAAGCCTTAGCAACCGCACTCCGAAAAGCGGGCTCGCGCTTGCATAAAAACAATCGCGTCTCGCAGCATGCTTCTACACAGAGACTCAAGACGCGTGCATTCCTATATTGGAGCTCGAAGGATTTTTGGACCGGCCAAGTCGTATATCCCAATATTTACTCTAACACGAAATTCGTAAATGTAACGTCAATATTAGCGCAGGAAGTAATACATCGTGGAGTACAAATCCAAGTCTTGCAACTTCAGGTATTGTAAACAGACTATTAACAAATTTCCGATCATTACAAGGGTATATTTGGAGACACTTACGAATCCGCCAACAGAAATCAGTCTCCAAATGTATCCTAGTAATGGTCAGAAATTTGTTAACAGTTTGTTTACAACAAATAAAGTTGAATGATTTGGAGTTGTACTCTGCGCTGTATTATTTCCTGTGCTTATATTAACATTTACGAGTTTCGTGTTAGAGTAAGTAATACACAATACATGGTATAAATGGGGCCTTCGTCTGCCGTTAATTATTTTTTCCAATAATTATTTTTATAATTTATAAACAATTATGTTCTTTAACAGTGATTGTGATGCAGGATCGCAAGGCGAATCCACCCATCTGCCCCATAAAATCGTTTGAGACCCACCCCTAAAAAGTGTAAAGGACTACTGTTTAATATCCGTTTGGTACGCGCTAGTGTTGTGAAGCGAAGTGTTGAAAAACCGACTCGCCCGACTGAGTTGCGTGTTCGGTCACTTCAGTCAATTCCACCAAATTCGTCCGCGAGAGAACCACAAGGTGAGCGATAGGTAAGTGCTAATAGAATTCTTACTGAACGCCACCTAGTACGACTCGTCTTCGCTTTCCTTTGGAAAGCATCGAAGACGAGTCGTCACTTGCATGACAACAGCCGAGCTGAGCACAAGTCCCCTCTCGAGCGTCAATCCTCGACGAGATTTAGCCAGCCGACAATACTTGCTTCGCGAGTATATGCATGCCATTAAGCTAATTTGGAATACCTTCGTGGCAGCCGTTGGATCATATTAAGTTTCCAATAGACAGAAACAATTAGAATCACGATTATCGCGGTAGCGGAGTTAGAAAAATCAACTTAATTCAGGTGTTAGTTTATTTAAATTAACATCAGAAATTCCAGAACTAATACAGTCCACAATTCGCAAGAATTAGAAGACAGCGATTGCGAGTGCTTCGCGGTCGCCGTCGCTACGCTTGAACGCATAATATTGACATTCATCTATTGTGCTCTTTGTTCCAGATTTAACGCTTCGCCGACGCCAGCTGCTTCACCTGCCTCGCCGAAGACGCTCAATATATTAATAATACTTGTATCTAACAAAATAAAATCGTGTGCTAATTAAAATTTGCTGTGTAAATAAAAATTATTCTCCCTCATCTCCGCTTCCTTAGACGAACCCTCGACAGCGAAAGTTGCACTCCGAGCGCGATCGCCGGAGTCAAGCAACTATAAAACAACTACCCTCTTGAATAACAAGAGAACGGTACGGTAGAGAGAAAAATGTTATAAGGAAAAGTAGGAAAAGTAGGAAAACTCAAGGAATACTTTGGAAGGGCATACAAGAATTCACGAAAATTTCATTTGTTAAAACAGCTTAAACATGTTGCAAATTACACAAGATTAATGTATATCGTATAAAATAATATGGTTTCATATTTGCTTTCATGAAAATTGTATTTTTTACATGTTTATATTAAAATTCCTACTTGTGCGACTTTATTATTCTTGTAATTATACTTACGGTAGGTACATCAGAAGTGTGAGGTAAAATTTTACCAGTTGGATTTGCAATATAAACATGTAATAAATATCATTTACAAGAAATTAAACATTAAACGATATAATGTATACATGTTACATATAGTATATCATACATAAGTTTGTATATAAAGTAATGATTAACTTGCATCAGAGTTGCAAATTGCACAAAATTAATGTATATCATATAAAATAGCATGGTTCGATATTTGGTTTCTTGTAAATTATATTCATTACATATTTATATTGTAAATCCTACTGATAAAACTGTACCTCACACGTCTGATGTACTTACCGTAACTATAATAATTACAAGAATTAGTGTTTGAGTTTGTTGGATTGGAGGTATTCATAACGCAGGTAAGTTTTGGCCATGTACACAATGCTTAAGAGTATGATGAGATTAAAACACACTTTACGTTTCAACTCCCAGGTTTGGAGTCCTCTTCAATTATATTACAACATACTGTCAATAAAAATAAAAAACAAACATGAAAAATCTTATCCTTTTCCTACGTTTGGCGTTAGGTATGGGACTAGAACAAAGTGCGCAGGGAAGGTGGTAAGTATTAAAATGCTAACTTACTTTAATCGAAGGCTGACGGAGCGCTTTCAAACATGAACTTGTGAGTTTAAGCGAGCCTGGAACCCTTGTATACAACAAATGACATAACGAGGCATGAAATTCTATATCTTGAAGAACAAAACTTGTAAACCGTGGCGTTCCAATCCTGTATGTTGACAAAGTCCTATGTAAAGAACAGGGTACGTAGCGGTGAGAGTTATGTAAAGAACAGGGTATGTAGCGGTGAGAGTTAGCAAAATGCTGTGGGTGCGAAAACTTACATGCATAGGAGGAACGCAGTAGAACAAAATTAATTGTATAGCAAAAGTGCAATCCCTTCGCCTATCCATCGCTTGTGAATGCTAGTTAATGTAGTACGCAACCTTTTTCTCATTGCTTAACAGACTATTTTACAAAGCCAGTATCACTTGATCCGAGTTCAGGATTACCTTGTTCCCTTGATGTTTGTGAAAATGGTCTGCGAAGCACTGAGAAAAATGTTGCGTATTACATTAAATAGCATTCACAAGTGTTGGATAGGCGAAGCGATTGGACTTTTGCTATACAATTTATTCTGTTCTACTGCATTCCTCGTATGCATGTAAGTTTTCGCACCCACAGCATTTTGATAACTCTCACCGCTGCACACCCTGTTCTTTACATAACTCTCACCGCTTCATACCCTGTTCTTTACATAACTCTCATCGCTACGTACCCTGTTCTTTACATAGGACTTTTTCACCATACAGGATTGGAACGGCACGGTTTACAAGTTTTGTTCGTCAAGATATAGAATTTCATGCCTCGTTATGTCATTTGTTGTATGCGAGCCTGGAACGCTTGCATACAACAAATGACATAACGAGTGCGCAGGGAAGGTGGTAAGTATTAAAATGCTAACTTACTTTAATCGAAGGCTGACGGAGCGCTTTCAAATATGAAAGTGAGATCAAATCAACTGCGTATTACATATTAAATGCGCACACTTTCAAACATCAAACATGAGGTTCAAACATGAACTTTGAAAGCGCTCCGTCAGCCTTCGATTAAAGTAAGTTAGCATTTTAATACTTACCACCTTCCCTGCGCACTCGTTTCAAACATGAACTTTGAAAGCGCTCTGTCAGCCTTCGATTAAAGTAAGTTAGCATTTTAATACTTACCACCTTCCCTGCGCACTTTGTTCTAGTCCCATACCTAACGCCAAATGTAGGAAAAGGATAAGATTTTTCATGTTTGTTTTTTATTTTTATTGACAGCTTGTTGTAATATAATTGAATTTCATCATACTCCTAAGGATTGTATACATGGCCAAAACTTACCGGCGTTATTTTTATCGGATTCACATCGAAATTTATGGTTAAATTGTTTATTAGATCAAGTTAATTGCATATTACATAGTAGCCGCGCACGAGAAATAATAAAGCAGGCACAACGAAAACTAGATCCTGGAAGGTATACTAGCAGTGTCTCTCGATTTTGGGCCCGTGAAGATTACGGGATTTGATGGGAAGCATTTGATGCCCCCAGACCTCTGTACCGCCCATTGAGAACCCTGTTCTAGTTCTGTATTTGTAGGTTGCGTCCGCCAGGCCGCGAGATGGCTACGCGCGGACCCAGCGAGAAGCGAAGACACGGGCGAAAAAAAAGGATCTTTTTTGGCAGAATAATTCGAGCATAAAATCTTAATCTCAGCAACGGCTGCACGGATTGTCTTGTTGTTTATTACCAATCGACGCAGAAAAAATCAAAGAGTTGAATGGAACAGTCATTCTTTCCCTAGATAATGCGAGTTTCAAGTATATTGTCATTTATCATCCGGATAGGGCCCGCTAGCTAGTTCGTTCGCGTAAGTTACTTAGTAGCGTCGACTCGATGAGCTGCGCTCGGCTATATATTGTCGCGGAATCGCAACGTTGTAGTATGATATTAAATTATATAGACTCGCGACTCGCGTCGGAAACACACCGCGAATAACTTCACGGGCCTCGCGCTTTACAACCGCGAAATTTAATCGCAATAGATCACGATAGATACTCCAGGAACGAAATCGAGTTAATTAAAGCGAGAAATGTTGCGAACGGAAACGCGTACAATAGCCTTTGTATTCGAAACTCAAAGTAACTTAGAAATAGTTTAGCTAAATTGCTCGTACGTGCCTTAGGAGAAGTTAGAAGCTTAGAAAACCTAATAAATTGTAAAGACTCCGGAAAGCACCCCATGAGGTCACGTTAGAGTTCCAGGAAAATAGCGACCACTCAAGTAATTTAGTGGTGACCCTCCGTCACTCACTTCCAAGAATTTAGCTTTTTCAAGTACGAAATTCAAACAATGACCGTGCAATAAATTCAAGTAGATGTTTTGGCCAGAGGCCTTGTGACCACATGGGCCTGCTTGGGTCTTCCGCACCCCCCACCGTAGGGTTGACAGAGTTTAGGCGGGCGATCTCCCAAAATGCGTGCGCAACCGGAAGACTATCACCCAACCTGAGGACATCGGCTCACCACCTATCCGAGGACGCTGATTGGGCACCCCACCAGAGAGGACTGCGGAGGAGGAGGATCAACCCCCACGCGGACGAGAAGAAGGAAGGGAAAAATGACTGAGAAGCGCTCAGAAAACATTTTTGTAAAACACTTATATTTCGAACGTCGTTCAATATACTCCAATTTTACCAGAGCTCTCTAGTGAAATTCTTTATCTTTTCCAACCCTTGGTTCTCTAACATCCAAGTTCTGCCGTAAAATCCGCTCGGAACGCATCAACGGTTAATCGCGATAAAACTCGCCGCGCAAGTTTCGCGACAATATACTTGGCGCGAGACGCTACCGCGTCTCTTGATATCCGTGTATGTCATGCGGCGCGCGCAGTAGTTCTCCGGTCTGTAGCGCGCAACGGCGACCACTCGGGAACGACAGTGGGTCCCGTTGCGCGCGAGAACCACTGCGAGAGAGAGAGAGCAGATTTCGCCCATTCACTCCTCCTTCCTCGTCCCATTCATTTCTCCTTTCATCCCTGGCTTCCGCTTCCTTTTCCTCTGCCATACCCCTTTCTTTCCATTCTTTGCTTCTTTCCCCTTCTTTCTTCTCCCTTCTTATATCCCCTATCTCTTTCATCCACCATTCACCCCCTCCTTCCTCCCCTAGAACCTCCTGTACATTCTCTTGCCATCCCCCTCTGCTATCCTGTCCTCCCCTGCATCTCTCCCAAACATGCTCCCAAGTCTCCTCTTCGTTCTCGCATATCCTACACATTCTTTTTTCTTCTTCTTCCCAGTATCTCGCTTCCCCCGTTTCCCCTCTCAGTCTAAATTTCACTACCCTCTACCACCTGTTTTCTCCCCATCCTTTTCTTAGGTACTCTGCTATCCCCTCTCCCACGATGTATTTATACCATTTCTTGTATCTTGATTCCTTTATCTTCTCCCATCTCTCTTCCCTTTCCTTCCAGTTGTCCCTCGCTTCTATCTCCTCATACTATCCCTTATCCTCCCTCCAAGCCCTTTCTATCTCCCCTGCTTCTACTCCTGCTCCTTTGAAAAACTCTTGTCTTTCCTCCTCCGATTTTGAAAGCTGTATTCCGTTAGCCCCTCTTTCGTTTACCACTTCCCAACCTTTTTTCGCAATTCCACTACCCCCTCCTTCCTCCAGCTTCCTCTCGTACTCTCACGCTCTCCTCGTCATCTTCACCATTAGCTTGTCCCTCTTAACTTCTTCCTTCACCATATAACATGGTGTCTTCCAACCGACCCCCAGTATCCATCTTATTGCTTTCTCCTGCACTGCCTCTATCATTTTCCAGTCTGCTCATCCCCATATCTCCGCCCCATAGTCCATTATCGACCGTACTACAGGGTGAGTCGCTCGCAACGCCGCACTATGGGGCTTTTGAACGAATATGCGGTAAAAAGTCATTTTGCAAAATGTTTCAATAATGAAAAACTATTTCACTAGCTGTTAATTGAACATTTGGGCCATGTTTTACCATAATTAGTTTGACGTTTCATTCATTCTGGGCCTAGATATGCGGCTTCAAAGCGACGTATTTGCGAATCATCCGAAATTAATATCGATCATAACAACTAATCCGGTTTTTTAAATGAAACTTTGAGTAAGGGAATTCAAGGTACTTAGTACCTAGTTGACTTATGTATAAGCAGATTGTTGTATTCATTATGTATTTTGAGTTATTTATTTTTATAAATGTTAAATTTTCAAATCGTTTTTTGTTTTGAGTGCCACTAGGTAACGTGTTCCTAGTGGTTGCATTTTGAAGGGTAGAATCTTACCTTTCTTTTAAAAAAAAAAATAGCTGCTACTACTCGCATTTGTAAAAATTATCGTAAAAAATCTAGTAGGCGATCGAAGCCATTTCTGAAGGAAACTTTAGAATTATTTACAGTAAGCACGTTGTCTGAGGAGAAGAAGGATTTCAGTAGTGAAGAGAATATTGCGAGTAATTAAATAAATATTCAGTGAGTAAAATTACACTTATTTAATACATAAAAGAATAATTTTTTACGAAAAAAATAATTTTTTTTATATGTCATTAAGGGCCTATATATGCTAAATAATAATGCCACATCGAAAAATTGGGTGTAAATTGGTGGATTCACTCGAAAAATGTTCTTACCGCATATTCGGTCAGAAGCCAAACTGTGCGCCGGTTCACACACGTGCCGCAGTCAAACGTCGCCGCTGCAAACAAATGATGACCACCGCGTCGAGCCGACTCACGGACACACTGGGGCTTAAGTGTAGGTGAACGTATTAAGGAAGACATGAGCTCCAGTTTCTGCGTGAGTCGGCTCGACGCGGCGGTCATCATTTGCTTGCAGCGGCGAGGTTTGGCTGCGGCACGCGTTTGATCGGGCGTTGCGAGCGATTCACCCTGTAGCTTCTCGAACAACCATACTCTTCTCTCGTACTCCTTTCCAAAAATCCTTTTTCCCATACTCCATATCTGCCCCCAAATTACCCCTGCCTTCTTTGCTCTCTCTCTAACCTGCGATTCCTGCCCCCCGTTCCTTTTGAAAACGTACCCAAAGAATCTGTACTCCTTTACTTCCTCTATCCTTTCTCTCCCCCATCTCCAGTCTATCTTTTTCTTTCTGCCCCCTCCCTTTCCGAATCTTATTAACTTCGTCTTCTCCACATTTAGCCTTAACTTTATCCTCTCCATGTACCTTTCCACTTTCCTAATCAGTCGCTTCATCCCCTCCTCTTCTTCCGCAAGGATTACAATGTCATCCGCGTACGCTACTGAGAATATTCTCGTCCCCGACAATTTCACCCCTCCTACTCTTTCCCCACTCCCTAGTTCCTCTTCTAGGTCTGCTGTGAAGATGTTGAACAACAGTGGACTGAGTGAGCATCCTTGTCTAATGCCCTTTTCTAGCCATATCTCTTCCCCCATCTCCCTTCCTATCCTCACCCTACTCTTCGTTTCTCTCTACATCTCTTTTATCCTTTCTGCGATGCCTTTCCTTATTCCCCTCCTTTCCATCTCTTCCCATACTTCCTCCCTTTCCACCATGTCGAAAGCCGCCTTCAGGTCTATAAACATGGCTACCGTCTTCCCGTTCTGACCCTTAATCTGCCTGTTACTTAAGTAATTTAGCACATACATATTGTCTATGGTACCCACTCCTCTCCGGAAACCTGTTTGGTTGTGTGGAATTACGCTCTTCTCTTGGACCTGTTCCTCTAGCCTCTTCGCCAACGTCGCTGCATAGACTCTGTATAGCGTGGGCGTGAGCGTGACCCCTCTGTAGTCTTGTATCCTTTCCCCATCTCCTTTTTTGCGAATCGGCGTTATCCATTCCACCTTCGAGTCTTCTGGCCATCCCTCCCCTCTCCATACCCTATTGCACATTCTCCTTGCCCATTTTTCTACATCCCCTCCTTCATATATCCACACTTCTTTCGGTATTCCGTCTTTTCCTGGCGCCTTTCCGTTCTTTAGCTTCCTTATGGTCGCTCTAAATTCCTCTCTCCCTATTTTTACCTCATTGTCCTCACCCCTCCCTTAGTCAGCTTTCCCTTCTCTCCTTTCCTCTGACCCCCCTAGTAGCTGCATGAAATACTCCTTCCATTCGTTCATCTCAATCTCCATGTTTAATTCTTTCCTTTTCTTTCTCGTTTTATTGACTATCTCCCACACATCCTTTTCTCTCCTTCCGCCCTCTACCTCTGTGTCAAATTTCCTTCTCTCTTCTTCTTTTTTCCTCCCACACATCTCTTTGTATTCCTTCTCTACCCTTCTAAACTCGTCCTTGCTCTCCTTTCCGTTTCTCCACCTTCTCAAGCTTTTCCTGAGTTCAAATTTCCTCATTCTGCTTTCCAAATCTCCCCATCCCTTATTCTCTTTCTTGCTTCTTCCCTTCTACGCTTTTTCCATTGTCTGTCTAAATATTTTTGCCACCTTTCCCATCTCCTCTTCCCATCTTTTCCCTTCCATTTCTCTCCATTCTATTCCTGCTCCGAAAATCTGCTTTCCCTCCTCCGACCAGTTCCTTTTCCCTTCCCTTCCTTTTTGCCACCCTGTCCTTTTCTTAATTCTTTCTTCTGTTTCACCTTCTATTTTGACAACTACCGTGTGGTGGTCTGTGTCCACCCCTTCCCCCACTTTCACGGCTTTAACCTTCTCTCTCGTTCCTTCATCTCCTATTATATAATCTATAACCGCTTCCCCTCTTGCACCTGTACATGCAAATTCCCCCTCCTCATCTCCCTTGGTATTCTCGTTCATTACGTGCCACCCCATTTTTTCCACAAATTCTATCAAAATCCTTTCTTCTCTATTCACTTTTTTTTCCTTTGATTTATTTTCCCCTGTTTCCTCTTCCTCTCCCATATGCCCCCCCCCCCCCTAGTTGTCCTGTTCTAGCATTCAAGTGCCCTCCCAAAATATTCCTTATTCCTCTTTCCCCTCTATCGATCCATTCCCCTATTCCTTCTAGCTTTTCCTTTATGCTTTCGTTTATATATACCTCTATTACCCTCCATCTCACTCCCTTTATATTAACACTTCCTACCATTATCCGCTCTACGTCTTTTTGTCAGCCTTCCTCCTCTTCCACAGCTATTTCCTTTCTAATTCCCATAAGTATCCCCCCTTTCGCTCTCCCCTTCTTGCTTGTCCTGCTTCCCCATTGCACCCTCCATTTGTGTCCTTTCGGTAGCCTCCCTGTTATTTTTTCCCATCTCTTCTCCTCTAACCATGTCTCTATCAATACGATTACATCCCACTCTGCTATGTATTCCCAACACTCCCTATCATTATTCGTAATTCCCGCGACGTTCCAGAATCCTATACACCATCCACCACCCTCTTCTTTCCTTGCTGTCTTTCCTTCTCTATCTACCTTTTCTCCCCCTCGTTCCTTTTCTCTCTTCCCCTGTCCACTTCCTTCCCTTTTCCCCCTTCCCCCTCAGCCGCTCCTACTAGCTCCCCGTTACCATTCCTAAGCGCTCCTCTACTTTCCGCCCCATCTCCACATTTCCTCGTCTATCCACATCCCGCCGTAGCCAACTTTTGTCTACCTTCCCTTCATTCTCTCTTCCGTTGCTATTCTCTCTAAGCTCCACTGCGATCTTCGTTCTCCCCGCGTCAGGTCATTCTCTATTATCTCCCTTCTTCCCTTTAGCTCTTTTTTCCTCTCCATCACCTGGCTTTTCTATTCCGTGTTTTTTAATTTAACTACTACCATTCCCTCACCCTCACTGGACGTCCTTTCCACTTTTCTCACATCCTGTATTTCCACCTCGGCCCCTATTCCCTTCATAATGCCTTCAGCACTCTCTTCTACTCGTTCCCCTATTTTCATCCTTTTTATTACAATATTTCTCCTCCTTTCTCCCTTCTCCTTTGCCTCTAGTCGCTCTTCAATCGACTTTATCACCTTCTCTATACCCTGTTTGTTTAATATCCGATGAATTAAGTAAAGAATTCCCGCGGATTAAAACGGAGCAAGAACGCGTACGAACAAATACTCGTAGCCGCACGAGAGAATCTGTTAAATTAATCGCGCGTTGTTAAATTCTAATTCGATTGTCAGTAAGTTTTTCGGTTAGTTCGCGAGGACGGAGGTTCGAACCTTTGTAGCCGCGATAGAAGAAAAACCGAAGGCAAACTCGCGAGAATGCAGCCAAGCACGAGGCACAAACCCGCGCGCGATCGGTGACTTTCCGAACGTTCGCGAGGGGTCGACGTTTGGCCTCGGGCGATGAACGCGGTAACCCCAGATAAAAGATTCGGGAACAAGAAGATAAAGGATTCGCGCGGAAAGTCATTGCCCAAGAAGAAGAGGCTTACTTGATGGTTACTTGATGGAGACTCCACTTGATTTCGGACTCTTGAAGTAGCAAGACGTTTACCAGGAAATCTGAGAAGGCTAGAAGAATACATCGAGAACCTGTAAAGAAGAAGCTCTAACGTCGTCGTGCGGAAAAGTGCACATAGCCACATCCGCAACGCGGAAGATAAACGCGCAGACTTCGACGTAGGCATAAGCCTCACTTTTGGCACGGAGCCGAAAATCACGGGCCACCGAGGAAGTATCAACTATAAAAACTTGACCCGTGCGCGAGCAGGAGAAATCTACGGTGTTTCCAAAGACAAGAAGCTCCCCTGCAAAAGCTACACTTTTGCACTCCAGGACAGAAACGACGAAAATAATTCAGGGACAGATCGGATTGGACCACAGCCTCGGGAGGAGATGCTCAGATCGCGTGCAGGGGTACTCCGCCAAAGAAAATACAGTCCACAAGTGCAGCAACCAGGTAAGAGTTTCGATCTATTGACGAACAGCTGATCTCGCGGTCACAGCAACGACCTGAGGCAGTTGGGAGCAGGGATGGGCATTATTCGATAAATTTTCATGCCGACTAAATTTAGTCGGCCGAAAATGCGGGCGACTAAATTTAGTCGGCAGGAAATGTGCCCGACTAAATTTAGTCGACCGAAAATGCGCCCGACTAAATTTAGTCGGCCGCATTTCCCGCCGACTAAATTTAGTCGCCCGCATTTTCGGCCGACTAAAATGAGTTTAGCTGATTCTTTGTTACAAATACATTCAAAATAATTATAAGAAAATTGATTTTTATGAAAAAAAATTAAAAAAATATTGAAAAAATCAGGGTAGTGTGACACGCGATCCGAAGATCATATTTGGCGTGTACCACCACACCGGATCAACACTATGCGCTGTACCACCGGTGGTACACGCCAAATTTGATCTTCGGATCGCGTGTACCAGCGGTGGTACACGCCAAATTTGATCTTCCTATCGCGTGTACCACCGACGGTACACGCCAAATATGATCTTCGGGTCGCGTGTACCACTGGTGGTACACGCCAAATTTGATCTTCCGATCGCGTGTACCACCGGTGGTACACGCCAAATATGATCTTCCGATCGCGTGTACCACCGGTGGTACACGCCAAATATGATCTTCGGATCGCGTGTACCACCGGTGGTACACGCCAAATATGATCTCCGGATCGCGTGTACCACCGGTGGTACACGCCAAATATGATCTTCGGATCGCGTGTACCACCGGTGGTACACGCCAAATATGATCTCCGGATCGCGTGTACCACCGGTGGTACACGCCAAATATGATCTTCGGATCGCGTGTACCACCGGTGGTACACGCCAAATATGATCTTCGGATCGCGTGTACCACCGATGGTACACGCCAAATATGATCTCCGGATCGCGTGTACCACCGGTGGTACACGCCAAATATGATCTTCGGATCGCGTGTACCACCGGTGGTACACGCCCAATATGATCTCCGGATCGCGTGTACCACCAGTGGTACACGCCAAATATGATCTTCGGATCGCGTGTCACACTACCCTGATGTTTTCAATATTTTTTTAATTTTCTTTCATAAAAATCAATTTTCTTATAATTATTTTGAATGTATTTGTAACAAAGAATCAGCTAAACTCATTTTAGTCGGCCGAAAATGCGGGCGACTAAATTTAGTCGGGCACATTTCCTGCCGACTAAATTTAGTCGCCCGCATTTTCGGCCGACTAAATTTAGTCGCCAGGAAAATTTATCGAATAATGCCCATCCCTGGTTGGGAGTTCGAAATTCATCGCCAAGCTATGTTGTCACCAGCGGATTAACGCGTGTTGATACCGCAGCGAACTGGCTTCGATTCGGAAACCGATAGAAATTACGGCCGAATTGAGGAAACTACTGCAGCTTCTACAAACAGCACCGCACAGCTCCAAGCAGAAGAGATAATCTCGGAGCTGCATAAATTCGGTGCAGAAGGAATCAGTAATTAACCGACAAGAGAAGAAAGAAGGTACTGTGAAAACCAAGGAGTGCGGATATGTGACAACCGAGTGGGAGCGAGAGTGTTTACGTCCCGTCGTCGAGCGAACACGACGCGCGACAAACTCTATATACAGGGTGAGTCAGTGATGGGTGCAATAAATCAAATCACATATTCTGGGGGTCAATAGAAGCCTAAAAGTCCGGGAACAATAAGTTCAAAACTCAACCCTTTCCGAGATACAAGGGGTTGAAATTTTCGTTCAGCGCGATTTATACAGGGTGAGTCAGTGATGGGTGCAATAAATCAAATCACGTATTCTGGGGGTCAATAGAAGCCTAAATGTTCGCTAACAATAAGTTGAAATCTCAACGCTTTCCAAGATACAGGGAGTTGAAATTTCAAGTCTTAAAAAATCATATCTTCCGACGGGATAATGCTAGCGTTACGGGTCTTTTTGTAGGATGTGTGGGAGGGCCGGAGCTATGTGGAAAAAAAGAAACCATGTAAAAATTATTATTAAGTCGCATTATTATTGATTTTCTTGCAGTTTCTCGATGAAGCGGCAACATTTTCAGCTACGAAAAAGTCACAGTCATTCTGTGATGCAGCCAAGAAAATATCGCATATAAAAAGTTTAAAATTTTAATAAATGTGGCCAGGATAAATTATTGAAAGTTTTCCGCTAGAGATTCTCAATCCCAGGTTTATGGCAGCATTGTAGAGCATATTTAGAGTTCATCAACCTGACCCTTTTTTCTCTCTCTCTGAGTTAGACGTGTTTATCAGTGCTCCTCAAAAGTGTACTATTTTACGAGTTTGTCCGGCTGTGTAAGGTGTGGGTAGTATCCCATCGGTGCAGTATCCGTTTTGCAGCTCCGCCGTGCATAATTTGTGCTAATCCGCCCAGTTTTGCCTTTGACATCCGCTCATCTTTAAAGTGTCACTGACAGTGAGGTTAGTCGTGCAGTGCCTTATCGCGGTTCACGACATGTCTAAGCGCACCTGTCTCTCCTGCGGAAAAGACATTGCCGGGGTGGCCTCGAAATGCAACGCCTGCCAGGAACACTTTCATCCTGGCTGTTTCAAAGCGAAAACACATAAAATCCTGGGACCTGAAGGGGAACCTGTCATCTGTGTGGGGTTACCGGTGTCGGTTTCCCGCCCGAAACCAGCTTCGTCAGCGGCAAAAGGTGGGAAAACACCTACAGTCCCCACCACGGGGGTGACATCACCAGCCGGCTCGGCGCACAGTTCACTAGATGTGCGTCCTCACGCCTTCACACCGCCTGCTGTCGCCGCGCCGCCGATCGCGCTTGCCGCGACGACGTCACTACCCCCCACCACTACTACCTCTGCTGCGCTTCCTACCAAGGATCTGGCGAGCTCCAACTCGGGCTCGCTACCGTCTTGCTCCGTGCCTCACGGTATCGGGCTCATACCGACATCGCCTCTGACCTCCTCCTCGGCACCTGTGTTGCCCTCCACCACCTCCACCACCTCCAACGGCACCTCCAACGCTAACTTCTCCCGTCCAGCCGGAGAGCTCAATACCATACTGGCTGCAATCTCTTCGTGCACGGTAACCATCCAGAGCTTTCAAAACTCCCAGGAGGCTTTCAACGCTCGTTTCGATGGACAGCTTGACGAACTTCGCCGTGATCTTCGAGCCCAAATATCCCAGCTCACTGCTGACCTCTCAGCCCTGGACAAACGCATCGCGCGGGAGAAAAAAGACACCGACCGGCGCATCGATGCCCTCGACTCCAAGCTCTCATCGGCCACCACCCACCAGCTCCAGGCTTCGTCCGCACTCTCTACTCGCCTTGATCTAGTTGAGGCGAACCAGCGCACATACGCCGAGGCGCTCACCGCCTTGCAGCACAGTAGGGCCACCTCCACCTCGCCCTCGCATTCTGCCGCTGCAACTTCCCCCTCCTTAGAGAGGGAAGTCCAACATCTTTCGGCGGAACTAGCGAGGATCCGTGCGGCACAACGAGGGGCCGACCTTGTCATCTCTGGCCTCCCTGAACATCCGGCCGAAAATCTCTGCGCCCTCGTCGTCCAGGGTGCCGCCACCCTCGGCATCGCCGTGCAGCCCACCGAGCTGGTCAGGGTCCTTCGTATGCAAGGGACGCCTGGTGTTGAGCGCCCCCGGCTTATCCTTGCTACTCTGTCGTCGGCAACTCTCCGGAATTCTCTCCTCAGAGCGGCCAGGTCGAAGCCTGACCTTAAAGGTACGGATTTTGCGCCCGCCCTGGGCAATTCCCGCGTGCGACTAAATGAGTTCCTACCTCGCGAGACCTGGGCCCTTCTCAGGACCGTCCGTACTGAGGCTCGATCTCGCGGCTACCGTCATGTCTGGCAGCGGAGCGGGACGATCTTTGTTAAGAAGAATGGGGATAGTCCCGTTATCTCCATCTCACAAGCATCGGACATCTCGGCCAGGCTGCCATAGGTAGTCGCGCCGAGTGCCCTTCATGTCCTTCCCGCTCGCTCCGTTGCCCTGAGACGGCAACAATGTCTTCGCGTGTGCCACACTAACGCTGGCTCTCTACCAGCACACTTCGCGGTTCTCCGCGACACTCTTGCGGCGGCTTCTCCGCCTTATGACATTGTTGCCGTCTCGGAAACGTGGCTGCGGCCGCGCGACGACGACACCATCTGCGCTATAGAGGGATACACTCTGTACCGCGATGACCGCGTGGGGAGACCGGGTGGGGGCGTCGGCCTCTACATCCGGAACCATCTCTCCGCGCGTGTTCTTTCTCTTTCCTCATCTTCTCTTACTCAGTCCGATCCAGCGGTGGAATTCCTCTTTCTCGAATTGAATTTAACTTCTTTTTCTCGCGTCGTCGTCGGGGTTATTTACCGCCCCCCTCATGCCCCCCTTACTCCGCTCGAGCCGATCTTTGATCAATTCATCTGCGGGTACGAGCAGAGGTTGATCCTGGGAGACTTCAATACGAATTTAAACGCGGATTATCCGGACACCAGCTTCCTGCGGTCGCTGTTCCGGGAATTAAATTTAGTGGTGGCCCCTCACGGGGACACTCACTACACTCCAACCTCGTCAACCAGGATCGACCTCTGTCTCGTCGGTGATAAGGACCGTATAATTTCTGTGGGCCAGCTGGGTAGACCGTTCCTTTCGGGGCACGATCTTCTCCGGCTGGTCTACGACTCCAGTGATCCAGGGAGTGAACCGCGTAGAGCCCGCTCCCGGAACATACGTGCCATCGACCCGCCCACCTTGCACGCGTCCCTTGAAGAGCTCACCCTTCGGGTGCTGCACAGCTCCTGGGACGCAGTGGACGGATTGGTGGCGGTATTTTCCGGTGAGCTTCTTTCTTGTTTGGATGCTCTGGCGCCTTCGCGGGACACTTTCGCAAGGCGCCCCCCCGCTCCCTGGATCGCAGTGGAAATCAGGCAAATGATGAGGATGCGCGATTCTTACCGTCGCGTATATTGCAGGACCAGGAGTCTTAGTTCTCTCACCCACTACAGGATTTTGCGGAGCCAGGTGAAGTCTGCGCTCTTTACTGCTCGTTTGGCGTACCTGCGCCAACTCCTTTCCGGTCTCCGCAATCCTGCCGAGTTGTGGCGAGCACTTCGCTCCCACAACCTCGTCCCTTCTCCTCGTCGTCCTGCGTCTTTACCTCCGCACCTCACCCCTGATTCCCTCAATTCCTTCTTCCTGTCGGTCCTTCCGGCTTCGGCTTCAAACCCGCCTCTCTTTCTCCTCTTCCCTGGCCGTCTTGACGACGGCCAGTACCACTTCCCTCATATCACCCTAGACCTCATCCATCGCATCCTTCCTATCAGGCCGTCCATGGTTATGCCATCGGACGGTCTGCCTCCTCTGTTTCTGTCTATGTGTTCCCCCACCCTGCTTCCTCTCATCGTCGACGTCTTTAACACCTCTTTGTCGTCCTCTGTTTTCCCCGGTATGTGGAAGCGCGCTTGCGTGGCTCCCATACCGAAAATCCCTAACCCTACGGAACCCTCTCACTTCCGCCCTATATCCCTGCTCCCTGAGATGTCCAAGCTCCTCGAGAAGGTGGTCCTTCGTGACGTCCAAGACTTTTTACAACAGTCTGGGCGTCTGGACCCCTTCCAACATGGGTTCGTCAAGGGTCGCTCGACCCAGACGGCCCTTCTCACCCTAACCGAGGACGTCAGGCGGGCAGCGGATGAGCGTTGCTTCACCATCCTCGTTTGTTTTGACTTCTCGAAGGCGTTCGATACGGTCAACCATCGCACACTTATGAATGTTCTCCTAGATCTCAACTTCTCACTTCCTGTGCTGCGATGGTTTTGGTCGTATCTGTCTGACAGGAGTCAAGCCGTGAGGATCGGTGACGTACTCTCCTCGTGGGAGTCTGTCAATTCCGGGGTTCCGCAGGGTTCAGTACTGGGCCCGTTCTTGTTTATTCTATATCTCCTGGGTATCAACGCGGTGATCCGCCACTGTAGGATTATCAAGTACGCGGATGACCTGCAGATCTACCTCCACATTCCTCACCACGAGGTTTAGGAGGGGATCTGCAGAGTCAATGAGGACATCTCCCGCATAGTGGCGTGGTCGAAGGACCACGATCTCGCGTTGAACCCAGCGAAGACTCAGTGTATGATCTTAGGTACGTCGCGCGCGCTAAATGGCCTTGATTTGACCTCCCTCCCTGCCGTGTCCGTGGCGGGTGAATCGATTCCGTTTTCGAACGTGGTTAAGTCTCTCGGGGTCCACCTCCAGAGCAATCTGGGGTGGCACGAGCAAGTCGTCGTGACTTGTAGCAAAGTCTACGGCGTACTCTCGTCTCTGTACAGGAACCGACATGCACTTACCCGTTCGCTCAGGGCCAGCCTTGTCAGGAGCCTGATATTTCCACACTTTGATTATTGTTGCCTGTTGTACGTCGGCATGAATGTCGTCGATGAGGAGAGACTGCAGCGGGCTATGAACGCTTGTGTTCGTTTCATCTTCGGGGTGCGGCGTGATGTTCACATCACTCCGTACTATGAACGATTGGGATGGCTCAGGGTTCGCCAGCGCCGTCTGTACTTCCTCGGCTCCTTCATGTTCGACGTGCACCATGGTAGGGTTCCTGATTCGCTAGCAGCACTGTTTGAGCGAATTTCGGACAGTGGTGCAAGGAGTTCGCCGCGTTCGCGTCCGTTACCTAGATCGTATATTACCCCGCTGCATCGGACTGCTTTTAGAGCTAATTCTCTCGCGGTACAGGGTGCTACTTTTTGGCACTCTTTGCCCTTGCTCCTCCGC
The DNA here is from genome assembly GCA_963989405.1 of Trypoxylon attenuatum. Taxonomy (NCBI): domain Eukaryota; kingdom Metazoa; phylum Arthropoda; class Insecta; order Hymenoptera; family Crabronidae; genus Trypoxylon; species Trypoxylon attenuatum. The sequence continues at coordinate 1,170,515 of OZ022494.1, read as the reverse complement.
GAAGCGCAATCCGTCGAGTCGTTCAGAACCGGGCTTCGTCGGGCTCTTTTGTCTGGCGAAGTCACGGGCTGACCGGCTCGGCGGCCGAAATGTTCGCATATAACACCTGAGGAGCGTCCAGGTCTTAGCGGGTTCAGCGGGGCACTCGGCCCAATGTGATATGTGATATGTGATATGTTATTTCGTGATTTGTGATCTCTTTTAGTTATAGTTGGTGTGGATGTCGACGACTTGTTTTACTTGTCTGCTTGTGTGGGTGTGCGTGTGGAAGGATGCCTCTGCTCAGTATGAATGTCCCATTAATGCTGTACTTTTCTTGTATATGTTGTCTGCACTGTGATATCTTCATCTTCATGAGCGTACGGTGTGGGTGAGTGTGTGGCGGGTTACGAATGAGTGTATTGAGAGCACCTTAATTTAAGTCATACGCTGTTTTTATATTTTATATATTATATTTTTTTTATATTTTGTACTTAATACCTCATATACATATATATATATTTTTGTATACTTAATATATTTTATGTAATATTCTATGCATCGTGCTTAGGGGGCATTAGCCCCAGCACGGAATAAAGATTCTGATTCTGATTCTGATTCTCTCTCTCTCTCTCTCTCTCTCTCTCTCTCTCTCTCTCTCTCTCTCTCTCTCTCTCTCTCTCTCTCTCTCTCTCTCTCTCTCTCTCTCAAAGTTAACACGCGCGTGTAGTGATCCTGCCGTTTCGGTGTTTTTGCCAGTGAAAGAGGGCTGAGGGATTCAGTCAAAGTGTTATAGCACGTAGTTTGGCAAATTTACTTTATTCGGAGCTATAAATTTTCAGTCCGCGGTGTGATCTTAGGCGGTAATTGTGCGTTGGAAATCTTTGTCACTGACATAACCACACCTGTCAGTTGTCATCGAGCGGTCTCCGTCGATCGTGCGCTAGACACCTGCCGTGCTGGGATTGGCCGCTTCCGTTGGCTTTCCTCGCACGCCTCTCCGCTGATTGGCTCTGCGCCACGTGCCGATTGCGGCAACCTATCGGTCACGCTCCCGCTCCTGTGCCGCGATCGCGATCAGCGTCATGTCGAAGCGCACCTGCCTCTCCTGCGGGAAAGACATCGCCGGGTTGGCTTCCAAATGCTCCGACTGCCAGGAATTTTTCCATCCTGGATGCTTCAAGGCGAAGACACATAAGATCCTGGGGCCTGAGGGAGATTTCATCATCTGCGCGGGGCTACCTGTGGCAGTTTCCCGACCGAAACCTGCTTCGACGGCGGCAAAAGGTGGGAAAATCACATCTCTCCCTACCCCTTCGATCGCGGAGGTGACGTCACCAGCCGCCTCGGCTCGCGGCTCGCTAGATGGGACTCCCTACTCTGCGGCACCGCCTGCTCTCGGCGCGCCGCCGAGCGCGACTACGACTACGGTGACGTCACTACCCCCCACCACCGCCACCATCACTACTGCTGCTACCGCGCTTCAGTCCCTGGGCGCGCCTGCTACGCACTTGCTGCCTTCACATCTTCACGGACACGCAGTACCCCCTGACACTGAGCTTAGTTTGAGGGCACCTTCCACATCTTGCTCGGCCCCGGTGCTTTCCGTCTCGGGATCCGTTCCCAACCCTTACTCCGCCGCGCCCGGCGGCGAGCTCGGTGTCATTCTTGCAGCGATCACCTCGTGCACAGCAACTATTCAAAGCTTCCAAAACTCCCAGGAAGCCTTCAACGCACGCATTGACGGTCAACTGGGCGACCTTCGCCGCGATCTTCGGGTCCAGATAGCTCGACTCACCTCCGATCTCTCTGCCCTGGATAATCGAATAGCGCAGGAGAAAAAGGACACCGACCGGCGCATCGATGCCCTCGACGCTAAGCTCGCCTCCGCCTCTACCCAGCAACTCCAGACCTCCTCCACTCTGGCGGACCGTCTGGAGCAGGTCGAGGCAAACCAACGCACCTACGCCGAGGCGCTCGCTACCCTGCAGCATACCAAGGGCACCTCGTCTTCGCCCTCTCCCTCCTCGTTAGAGAGGGAGGTTCACCAGCTCTCAGCTGAAGTGGCTCGGATTCGCGCCTCCCAGCGAGGTGCCGCTCTCGTCATCTCCGGTCTCCCTGAGCAGCCGTCGGAGCATCTTCGCAATCTGGTCGTCCATGGCGCGGCCTCACTTGGCGTGACCATTCAGCCTGCCGAGCTGGTCAGAGTCTCGCGCATGCAAGGTACACCGGGGGTTGAACGTCCTCGGCTTATTCTTGCCACCCTATCATCGGCCGCACTCCGGAATTCGGTCCTCAAGGCTGCTCGGTCGAAGCCGGAGCTCTGCGGTTCGGATTTCGCTCCTACCCTAGGCAGCTGCCGCGTGCGACTTAATGAATTCCTTCCGCGCGAGACATGGGCCCTCCTCAGGACCGTCCGCACGGAGGCTCGATCTCGCGGCTATCGCCATGTCTGGCAGCGAAGCGGGACGATCTTTGTAAAAAAGGATGGGGATAGTCCCGTTATCTCCATATCGCAAGCCTCGGACATCTCGGCCAGGCTACCATAGGTAGTCGCGCCGAGTGCCCTTCATGTCCTTCCCGCTCGCTCCGTTGCCCCGAGACGGCAGCAATGTCTCCGCCTGTGCCACACCAACGCTGGCTCTCTGCCAGCACACTTCGCGGTTTTCCGCGATTCTCTTGCCGCGGCTTCTCCGCCATATGACATTGTTGCCGTCTCGGAAACGTGGCTGCAGCCGCGCGACGACGACACCACCTGCGCTATAGAGGGATACACCCTGTACCGCGATGACCGCGTGGGGAGACCGGGTGGAGGCGTCGGCCTCTACATCCGGAACCATCTCTCCGCGCGTGTTCTTTCTCTTTCCTCATCTTCTCTTACTCAGTCCGATCCAGCGGTGGAATTCCTCTTTCTCGAATTGAATTTAACTTCTTTTTCTCGCGTCGTCGTCGGGGTTATTTACCGCCCCCCTCATGCCCCCCTTACTCCACTCGAGCCGATCTTTGATCAATTCATCTGCGGGTACGAGCAGAGGTTGATCCTGGGAGACTTCAATACGAATTTAAACGCGGATTCTCCGGACACCAGCTTCTTGCGGTCGCTGTTCCGGGAATTTAATTTAGTGGTGGCCCCTCACGGGGACACTCACTACACTCCAACCTCGTCAACCAGGATCGACCTCTGTCTCGTCGGTGATAAGGACCGTATAATTTCTGTGGGCCAGCTGGGTGGGCCGTTCCTCTCGGGGCACGACCTTATCCAGCTGGTCTACGACTCCAGTGATCCAGGGAGTGAACCGCGTAGAGCCCGCTCCCGGAACATACGTGCCATCGACCCGCCCACCTTGCACGCGTCCCTTGAAGAGCTCACCCTTCGGGTGCTGCACAGCTCCTGGGACGCAGTGGACGGACTGGTGGCAGTATTTTCCGGTGAGCTTCTTTCTTGTTTGGATGCTCTGGCGCCTTTGCGGGACACTTTCGCAAGGCGCCCCCCGGCTCCCTGGATCACAGTGGAAATCAGGCAAATGATGAGGTTGCGTGATTCTTACCGTCGCGTATATTGCAGGACCAGGAGTCTTAGTTCTCTCACCCACTACAGGGTTTTGCGGAGCCAGGTGAAGTCTGTGCTCTTTACTGCTCGTTTGGCGTACCTGCGCCAACTCCTTTCCGGTCTCCGCAATCCTGCCGAGTTGTGGCGAGCACTTCGCTCCCACAACCTCGTCCCCTCTCCTCGTCGTCCTGCGTCTTTACCTCCTCACCTCACCCCTGATTCCCTCAATTCCTTCTTCCTGTCGGTCCTTCCGGCTTCGGCTTCAAACCCGCCCCTCTTTCTCCTCTTCCCTGGCCGTTTTGACGACGGCCAGTACCACTTTCCCCATGTCACCCTAGACCTCATCCATCGCATCCTTCCTATCAGGCCGTCCATGGTCATGCCATCGGACGGTCTGCCTCCTCTGTTTTTGTCTATGTGTTCCCCCACCCTACTTCCTCTCATTGTCGACGTCCTCAACACCTCTTTGTCTTCCTCTGTTTTCCCCGGTATGTGGAAGCGCGCTTGCGTGGTTCCCATACCGAAAATCCCGAACCCTACGGAACCCTCCCACTTTCGACCTATATCCCTGCTCCCTGAGATGTCCAAACTCCTTGAGAAGGTGGTCCTTCGCGACGTCCAAGACTTTTTACTACGGTCTGGGCGTCTGGACCCCTTCCAACATGGGTTCGTCAAGGGTCGCTCGACCCAGACGGCCCTTCTCACCCTAACCGAGGACGTCAGGCGGGCAGCGGATGAGCGTTGCTTCACCATCCTCGTTTGTTTTGACTTCTCGAAGGCTTTCGATACGGTCAACCATCGCACACTTATGAATATCCTCCTTGATCTTAACTTTTCTCTTCCTGTGCTGCGATGGTTTTGGTCGTATCTGTCTGACAGGAGTCAAGCCGTGAGGATCGGTGACGTACTCTCCTCGTGGGAGTCTGTCAACTCCGGGGTTCCGCAGGGTTCCGTACTGGGCCCGTTCTTGTTTATTCTTTATCTCCTGGGTATCAACGCGGTGATCCGCCACTGTCGTATCATCAAGTATGCGGATGACCTGCAGATTTACCTCCACATTCCTCACCACGAGGTTGAGGAGGGAATCTGCAGAGTCAACGAGGACATCTCCCGCATAGTGGCGTGGTCGAGAGACCACGATCTCGCGTTGAACCCAGCGAAAACACAATGTATGATGTTAGGTACGTCGCGCGCGCTCAATGGCCTTGATTTAACCTCCCTTCCTGCCGTATCCGTGGCAGGTGAATCAATTCCGTTTTCGAACGTGGTTAAGTCTCTCGGTGTCCACCTCCAGAGCAATCTGGGGTGGCACGAGCAAGTCGTCGTGACTTGTAGTAAAGTCTACGGCGTTCTCTCGTCCCTCTATAGGAACCGACACGCACTTACCCGTTCGCTTAGGGCCAGCCTTGTCAGGAGCCTGATCTTTCCGCATTTTGATTATTGCTGTTTGTTGTACGTCGGCATGAACGTTGTCGATGAGGTGAGACTGCAGCGGGCTATGAATGCTTGTGTCCGTTTCATCTTCGGGGTGCGGCGTGATGTTCACATCACTCCGCACTATGAACGATTGGGATGGCTCAAGGTTCGCCAGCGCCGTCTGTACTTCCTCGGTTGCTTCATGTTCGGCGTGCATCGCGGTACGGTTCCTGATTCGCTAGCAGCACTGTTTGAGCGAATTTCGGACAGTGGTGCAAGGAGTTCGCCGCGTTCGCGTCCGTTTCCTAGATCGTATATTACCCCGCTGCATCGGACTGCCATTAGAGCTAATTCTCTCGCGGTGCAGGGTGCTACTTTCTGGCACTCATTGCCCTTGCTCCTCCGCGAAGCGCAATCCGTCGAGTCGTTCAGAACCGGGCTTCGTCGGGCTCTTTTGTCTGGCGAAGTCACGGGCTGACCGGCTCGGCGGCTGAAATGTTCGCATTTTGACACCTGCGGAGCGTTCAGGTCTCGGTGGGATCAGCGGGGCACTCGGCCCATTTACAGCACAAGCCTGTGCAATCATTTTTCTGTGACTTTGTGTGATCTCCTACATGTAAGGTGTGAATGTCGACGATTTGTTTGGCTGTGTGGGTGTGTGTGTTGAGGGATGTGTCTGCCCCGCGTGAATGCCCCATAACGTACTGTAAATTCTCTGTATATGTAACTTCATTGTAAAATCTCCATTATCATGAGTGTACGGTGTGGGTGACTGTGTGGCGGGTTATGTGTGAGTGAGTGCAGAGAGCATTTTACTATGCTTTAATTTAATTTATTACTATAGTAATACGCCGTTATATGTTTCACATTTCATATATATCTTTTTATATTTTTTATATTTATATTTTTGTATACTCCATATATTTTATGAAACATATTCTATGTATCGTGCTTAGGGGGCATTAGCCCCAGCACGGAAATAAAATAAAATTCAAATTCAAATTCTCTCTCTCTCTCTCTCTCTCTCTCTCTCTCTCTCTCTCTCTCTCTCTCTCGAGATTGACGTGCGTTTGAGTGCTCCGTACTTTATTGACTCGAAGTGCGACTACAGCTTGAGGTGCAAGTAAAAATTGTGTGGAGTGATACGCGGACATATTCTGGCCATTCCGAGCTATAAATCTACGGTGGGGTGTGTGGGATAATCCTGTGGTGCGTGTCGATCATTTTCATCCGTGGAACATAACCGCACCTGTCACGCATCGATCATCCGTGGTGGATCGTGCGCGGAGTTGCTGTTGCGTGCTCATTGGTTCTGCCTTTTGGCTCCGGGTGCGCTTCAGCCCACCGGTTGGCTGAGCGCCTTCTCCCACGGACCGCGGCAGCCTATCGCGTGCGCTCCCGCCAGTCGTCGCGACCGCAAGCCGCCACGTGCTCGCCATCTCAGGCGGCCATCTTGCTGAACCTTAAGCCGCACACACAGGTCGGCCGCCTGCAAGCCTAAGCCTCATCCACAGCGCCTACCCTCGATCTTGCTGTCACCGTGCCGCTGACTGTCACCTGCTACCGGGAACTGCTCTGCTTGCCATTATGCAGTGCTTCAAGTGCCTGAAGCCTATTGCCCGCGAGGTTTCGCGTTGCTTAGACTGCCAGAACATTTTTCATCCAGGCTGCTCTAAGCCGCACGGCATGGTAGGACCCGTGGGCGAGAAGATCACCTGCAAGGGCAGATTTCACCCGGAACGTCCTGCAGGTAGTGCTCTACGTTCCTCCTCTTCCTCACCGGGGGCCAGCATGCTCGCCCCCTCCGCTGCCCCTCTCGCTGCGTCCAACACTTCCTCTGCGGGCCCTGACAACTTGGACAAGTCGGCTTCGTCATCGTCGTCATTGGCAACGGTTCTTGCTGCGGTGCATGAAGTATCTGCCTCCCTCACCTTGTTCGAGAGCAGGGTTCGGGATAATTTTGCATCTCTTAGAGACGACATGCGGCTCCAAATCGCTGACCTCTCCTCGGAGCTCAAGTCTCTTTCGGTCCGCATTATGCAAATAGAGGTGAAATCCTCCTCTACTGACGCGGCTATCACCGCTCTCCAGACCCGAGCGGGCTCACGAGACTCGGAGCATCGTGCCTTGGCTCAGCGTGTCGCTCACCTCGAGGAGGCCCAGAAGACGTACGCGGAGGCCCTGGCATCCGCGGCGTCTACCCATGCCGTCTCCGCTCCAGCCGGCCCATCACAGGACGTGGTCTCCTTGCAAGCGCAAGTCCGTGGCCTACAAGCAGAGCGAAGATCTTCGGAGGCGATCATCTCCGGACTGCCGGAAGCTCCCCAGGAAGACCTGCGCGCCGTTGTGACCAAGATCTTTCTGACCTTGGATGCTCCACTCTCTGCCTCTGATATTACTCGCGTGTCGCGAGTCCGGGGTAACCCCTCTGCCGAAAGACCGCGACTAGTGCACCTTTCACTCAGCTCCCGCGCTGCGAGAGACGCACTTCTTTCGGCTAAGCGCAAAAAGCGTGAGCTTCTAGCGCATGAATTCGAGGCAGCGCTTGGTGCATCCAGGGTCAGCATCAATGAATATCTTCCGCGTAGCACCTGGACGCTTCTCAGGTCAGTACGCACCGTCGCTAGATCTCGCGGCTACCGCCATGTTTGGCACCGGGGTGGGGCCATCTATGTCAAAAAGGACGGAGAAAGTCCGGTCATCTCTGTCTCGCACGAGTCCGAGATCGTGGCTAAGCTACCATAGGTAGCCGCGCCGAGTTCTCCGCGCAATGTACCCCCCCGCTCCGTTGCCCCGAGACGTCAACAGTGTTTACGTGCCTGCCACACTAATGCTGGTTCTTTAACAGCTCACTTCGCGGATTTCCACGAAACTCTTGCGGCGGCTTCTCCGCCATATGACATTGTTGCCGTCTCGGAAACGTGGCTGCGGCCGCGTGACGATGACTCTACCTGCGCTATAGAGAAATACACCCTGTACCGTGATGACCGCGTGGGGAGGCCGGGTGGAGGCGTCGGCCTCTATATCCGGAACCACCTCTCTGCGCGTGTTCTTTCTCCTCCTTCATTTTCTCTTACTCAGTCCGATCCAGCGGTGGAATTTCTCTTTCTTGAACTTAGCATAACTTCTTTTTCACGCGTCGTCGTCGGGGTTATTTACCGCCCCCCTCATGCCCCCCTTACTCCTCTCGAGCCGATTTTCGCGCAATACATCTGCGAGTACGAGCAGAGTTTGATCCTGGGAGACTTTAACACAAATTTGAACGTGGACTCGCCGGACTCCAGCTACCTTCGGTCGCTGCTCCGGGAGTTCAACTTAGTGGTGGCCCCTCACGGGGACACCCACCATACCTCGACCTCGTCTACCAGGATTGATCTCTGTCTCGTCGGTGATAAGGACCGTATTCTTTCTGTGGGCCAGCTGGGTAGACCGTTCCTTTCGGGGCACGATCTTATCCAGCTGGTCTACGACTCCAGTGATCCAGGGAGTGAACCGCGTAGAGCCCGCTCCCGGAACATGCGTGCCATCGACCCGCCCACCTTGCACGCGTCCCTTGAAGAGCTCACCCTTCGGGTGCTGCACAGCTCCTGGGACGCAGTGGACGGATTGGTGGCGGTATTTTCCGGTGAGCTTCTTTCTTGTTTGGATGCTCTGGCGCCTTTGCGGGACACTTTCGCAAGGCGCCCCCCGGCTCCCTGGATCACAGTGGAAATCAGGCAAATGATGAGGTTGCGTGATTCTTACCGTCGCGCATATTGCAGGACCAGGAGTCTTAGTTCTCTTACCCATTACAGGATTTTGCGGAGCCAGGTTAAGTCTGCGCTCTTTACTGCTCGTCTGGCGTACCTGCGCCAACTCCTCTCCGGTCTCCGCAATCCTGCCGAGTTGTGGCGAGCTCTTCGCTCCCACAATCTCGTTCCTTCTCCTCGTCGTCCTGCGTCTTTACCTCCTCATCTCACCCCTGATTCCCTCAATTCCTTCTTCCTGTCGGTCCTTCCGGCTTCGGCTTCAAACCCGCCTCTCTTTCTCCTCTTCCCTGGCCGTTTTGACGACGGCCAGTACCACTTTCCCCATGTCACCCTAGACCTCATCCATCGCATCCTTCCTATCAGGCCGTCCATGGTCATGCCATCGGACGGTCTGCCTCCTCTGTTTTTGTCTATGTGTTCCCCCACCCTACTTCCTCTCATTGTCGACGTCCTCAACACCTCTTTGTCTTCCTCTGTTTTCCCCGGCATGTGGAAGCGCGCTTGCGTGGTTCCCATACCGAAAATCCCGAACCCTACGGAACCCTCCCATTTTCGACCTATATCCGTGCTCCCTGAGATGTCCAAACTCCTTGAGAAGGTGGTCCTTCGCGACGTCCAAGACTTTTTACTACGGTCTGGGCGTCTGGACCCCTTCCAACATGGGTTCGTCAAGGGTCGCTCGACCCAGACGGCCCTTCTCACCCTAACCGAGGACGTCAGGCGGGCGGCGGATGCGCGTTGCTTCACCATCCTCGTTTGTTTTGACTTCTCGAAGGCTTTCGATACGGTCAACCATCGCACACTTATGAATATCCTCCTTGATCTTAACTTTTCTCTTCCTGTGCTGCGATGGTTTTGGTCGTATCTGTCTGACAGGAGTCAAGCCGTGAGGATCGGTGACGTACTCTCGTCGTGGGAGTCTGTCAATTCCGGGGTTCCGCAGGGTTCAGTACTGGGCCCTTTCTTGTTTATTCTTTATCTCCTGGGTATCAACGCGGTGATCCACCACTGCCGCATCATCAAGTACGCGGATGACCTGCAGATTTACCTCCACATTCCTCACCACGAGGTTGAGGAGGGAATCTGCAGAGTCAATGAGGACATCTCGCGCATTGTGGCATGGTCGAGAGACCACGATCTCGCGTTGAACCCAGTGAAGACTCAATGTATGATTCTAGGTACGTCGCGCGCGCTAAATGGCCTTGATTTGACCTCCCTTCCTGCCGTATCCGTGGCGGGTGAATCAATTCCGTTTTCGAACGTGGTTAAGTCTCTCGGTGTCCACCTCCAGAGCAATCTGGGGTGGCACGAGCAAGTCGTCGTGACCTGTAGTAAAGTCTACGGCGTTCTCTCATCCCTCTATAGGAACCGACACGCACTTACCCGTTCGCTTAGGGCCAGCCTTGTCAGGAGCCTGATCTTTCCGCATTTTGATTATTGCTGTTTGTTGTACGTCGGCATGAACGTTGTCGATGAGGTGAGACTGCAGCGGGCTATGAATGCTTGTGTTCGTTTCATCTTCGGGGTGCGGCGTGATGTTCACATCACTCCGTACTATGAACGATTGGGATGGCTCAGGGTTCGCCAGCGCCGTCTGTACTTCCTCGGCTGCTTCATGTTCGGCGTGCATCGCGGTACGGTTCCTGATTCGCTAGCAGCACTGTTTGAGCGAATTTCGGACAGTGGTGCAAGGAGTTCGCCGCGTTCGCGACCGTTTCCTAGATCGTATATTACCCCGCTGCATCGGACTGCCACTAGAGCTAATTCTCTCGCGGTGCAGGGTGCTGCTTTCTGGCACTCATTGCCCTTGCTCCTCCGCGAAGCGCAATCCGTCGAGTCGTTCAGAACCGGGCTTCGTCGGGCTCTTTTGTCTGGCGAAGTCACGGGCTGACCGGCTCGGCGGCCGAAATGTTCGCATTTTGACACCTGAGGAGCGTCCAGGTCTCGGTGGGATTAGCGGGGTACTCGGCCCACTGTTAGTACAAATGCTAGTACTGTGATTTGCGTGATCTCATAGAATTAAGGTGTGGATGTCGACGGTGTGTTTGCCTGTGTGGGTGTGCGTATTGATGGATGTCTGTGTCGCGTATGAATGCCCATTACGTACTGTAAATTTCCTGTATATGTCTCCATCATTGTAAAACCTCCATTTTCACGAGTGTACGGTGTGGGTGTCTGTGTGGCGGGTTATGAATGAGTGTATTGAGAGCACTTTAATTAAATTTAAGTTATGCGCTGTTTTTATATATATCTTAATATTTTGTATTTTATATCTCATATACATATATATATATTTTTGTATACTTCATATATTTTATGTTATATATTCTATGCATCGTGCTTAGGGGGCATTAGCCCCAGCACGGAATGAAGATTCTGATTCTGATTCTGTGATATACGTGGTGTTACTGCTCCTACTTCGAGATTGAATTTATTTGTAAAAGAGGGTTGAGGGAGTCACACAAAGTATTTCCAACGGTACAGCTTTTTATTCGGTGCATGCGGAGTGATTAGTTTACAGTGCGCGGTGTGCGTGTTATCAATAAAACTGCTCTCAAAGTTACTTGGCCAACATAACCGCACCTGTCACTTCGATCATCGATCGGCTCGGTGGATCGTGCGTGAGGACCTCGTCGCTGGTGATTGGCTGCTTCGGTCGTCACCGCTTCTGCAGCGCTTCGCTCATTGGCAGTCCGCTCTGCTCTGCGTGCCGCGGCAGCCTACCGCGATCGCTCCCGCCAGCCGGCTCAGGCGCATACCGCCACGCGCTCGCCGTCGCGGGCGGCCATCTTGCTCGGCCTTAAGCCCAGTTCACTTGGTGCCAACTTCAACTTCAGCTTCATCCACTGGGCTCGCACTCTAGCCGCATCCGCAGTACCGTTAGGTGAACTTTTGAGGTGTCTGGTGACAAGTCCTTGCGAGTGCTACCTGCCACCTGTGTAGCCGACCTGCTGTTGCTACCGCTACTGCCATTATCAGCATCCCTGACACCATGAGCAAATATAGTTGCATCTTTTGCGGCAAAGACGTTGCCACCACCGTCTCCCAGTGCTCTGCGTGCCAAGCGCACTTCCACCTTGGCTGTTTCAAAGCCAAGGTGCACAAAGTCCTTGATCAGGAGGGCCTCGCAACGGTGTGCCACGGACATCCGGTGACGGTTTCCCGCCCCAAAGGAACCTCGACGAAGGGCACGAAGGCAGCGTCGACCTCAGCGTCGTCAACAGCTTCGCGGGCGTCATCTCCGTCTGTTGACGCATCGATCACGCTATCGCTGCCCTCCACGCCGGTCACTGAGCCGCCAGGCTCCTCGCGGGCCTCAACAGCAACCGACTCCGCGCCTCTGCCTGGATCCGCGCAGGACTTCAAGGCCCTCTTCGCCGCTATCTCCGCCTGCACACGATCCATCCAGGATTTTCAACTCTCCCAGACGTCCTATAATGAACGCCTGGAGAGCCAGGTCACTGACCTTCGGCGGGACATCAGACCGCAAATTTCGCAGCTTACCTCGGATCTCGTGTCCCTTGACAAGCGCGTGGCCCAAATGAAGGCTAAAACTGACCGCCGCATCGAGGCTTTCGATGCCAAATTCGCTGCCTCCTCCACCGAGCGTGCTGACGTCCTCGCCCGTCTGGACAGTCTTGAAGCCGCCCGCAGGACCTACGCAGCAGTTGCGGCCAAGAATCCGGGAGATCCTCGTTCCCCATCCACTTCCGGTGCCCTCGAGTCTCGGGTTGCGTCGCTAGCTGCGGAAGTCTCGAGATTGCAGTCGGAGCGTCGTGCTGCGGACTTAATTCTGTCTGGCCTACCTGAGCTACCGGGTGAGAACCTCCGCGTGTTGGTCACTCGGGCTTCTTCCGTTTTAGAAGTCCAGCTTGCGCCTGCCGACATCTCCAGGGCTCTCCGTCTCCGCGGCTCCCCGGACGTGGACCGACCTCGGTTGGTCCTCGTCACGTTCGCGTCTTCATCCACCAGGAACGCGGTTCTCGCAGCAATGAGGCGCAAGAAATTCATTCTTGCGTCCGACATTGACGCGGCTCTGGAGGGTCGGCAGGTCAGAGCTAATGAATATCTTCCGCGCGAGATCTGGGCCCTCCTCAGGACCGTCCGCACGGAGGCTAGATCTCGCGGCTACCGCCACGTCTGCCAGCGGAGCGGGACTATTTTTGTTAAGAGGGACGGGGACAGCCCCGTTATCTCCATCACTAAAGCCTCGGACATTCCGGCCAAGCTACCGTAGGTAGTCGCGCCGAGTGCTCCGCACGACCTTCCTGCTCGCTCCGCTGCCCTGAGGCGGCAACAATGTCTTCGCGTGTGCCACGCTAACGCTGGCTCACTTCCTGCTCACTTCGCGGTTTTCCGCGATTCTCTTGCGGCGGCTTCTCCGCCATATGACATTGTTGCCGTCTCGGAAACCTGGCTGCGGCCGCGCGACGACGCATCTACCTGCGCATTAGAGGATTTCACCCTGTACCGCGATGACCGCGTGGGGAGACCGGGTGGCGGCGTCGGCCTCTACATCCGGAACCATCTCTCCGCGCGTGTTCTTTCTCCTCCATCATCTTCTCTTAGTCAGTCCGATCCAGCGGTGGAGTTCCTGTTTCTTGAAATTATTATAACTTCTTTTTCGCGCGTCGTCGTCGGGATTATTTATTCGCCCCCCCCCCCCCCCCATGCTCCCCTTACTCCACTTGAACCGATCTTTGAACAATATATCTGCGGGTACGAGCAGAGGTTGATCCTGGGAGACTTCAATACGAATTTGAACGTGGATTCGCCGGACACCAGCTTCCTTCGGTCGCTGCTCCGGGATTTTAACTTAGTGGTGGCCCCTCACGGGGACACTCACTTCACTCCAACCTCGTCAACCAGGATCGACCTCTGTCTCGTCGGTGATAAGGACCGTATAATTTCTGTGGGCCAGCTGGGTAGACCGTTCCTTTCGGGGCACGATCTTATCCGGCTGGTCTACGACTCCAGTGATCCAGGGAGTGAACCGCGTAGTGCTCGCTCCCGGAACATACGTGCCATCGACCCGCCCACCCTGCACGCGTCCCTTGAGGAGCTCACCCTTCGGGTGCTGCACAGCTCCTGGGACGCAGTGGACGGGCTGGTGGCCGTGTTTTCCGGCGAGCTACTCACCTGCTTGAACTCTCTGGCGCCTTGGCGGAATTCACTCTCAAGGCGCCCCCCCGCTCCCTGGATCACTGTGGAGATCAGGCAATTGATGGGGTTGCGTGATTCTCTCCGCCGCGTATATTGCAGGACCAGGAGTCTTAGCTCTCTTACTCATTACAGGATTCTGCGGAGCCAGGTGAAGTCTGCGCTTGCCACTGCTCGTTTGGCGTACCTCCGCCAACTCCTATCCGGCCTCCGCAATCCTGCCGAGTTGTGGCGAGCACTTCGGTCCCATAACCTCGTTCCCTCTCCTCGTCGTCCCGCGTCCTTTCCTCCTCACCTCACGCCTGATTCTCTCAACTCTTTCTTTCTTTCGGTCCTTCCGCCTTATTCATCCAACCCGCCTCTCTTTCTCCTCTTCCCTGGCCGTTTTGACGACGGCCAGTACCACTTTCCCCATGTCACCCTAGACCTCATCCATCGCATCCTTCCCATCAGGCCGTCCATGGTCATGCCATCGGACGGCCTGCCTCCTCTGTTTTTGTCTATGTGTTCCCCCACCCTACTTCCTCTCATTGTCGACGTCCTCAACACCTCTTTGTCTTCCTCTGTTTTCCCCGGTATGTGGAAGCGCGCTTGCGTGGTTCCCATACCGAAAATCCCGAACCCTACGGAACCCTCCCACTTTCGACCTATATCCCTGCTCCCTGAGATATCCAAACTCCTTGAGAAGGTGGTCCTTCGCGACGTCCAAGACTTCTTACAACAGTCTGGGCGTCTGGACCCCTTCCAACATGGGTTCGTCAAGGGTCGCTCGACCCAGACGGCCCTCCTAACTCTCACTGAGGACGTCAGGCGGGCAGCGGACGAGCGTTGCTTCACCATCCCCGTTTGTTTTGACATCTCGAAGGCGTTCGATACGGTCAACCATCGCACACTCATGAATATTCTCCTAGATCTCAACTTTTCACTTCCTGTGCTGCGATGGTTTTGGTCGTATCTGTCTGACAGGAGTCAAGCCGTGAGGATCGGTGACGTGCTCTCCTCGTGGGAGTCTGTCAACTCCGGGGTTCCGCAGGGTTCCGTACTGGGCCCGTTCTTGTTTATTCTTTATCTCCTGGGTATCAACGCGGTGATCCGCCACTGTAGGATTATCAAGTACGCGGATGACCTGCAGATCTACCTCCACATTCCTCACCACGAGGTTGAGGAGGGGATCTGCAGAGTCAATGAGGACATCTCCCGCATAGTGGCGTGGTCGAAGGACCACGATCTCGCGTTGAACCCAGCGAAGACTCAATGCATGATTTTAGGTACGTCGCGCGCGCTAAATGGCCTTGATTTGACCTCCCTCCCTGCCGTATCCGTGGCGGGTGAATCCATTCCTTACTCGAACGTGGTGAAGTCTCTCGGTGTCCACCCCCAGAGCAATCTGGGGTGGCACGAGCAAGTCGTCGTGACTTGTAGTAAAGTCTACGGCGTACTCTCGTCCCTTCACAGGAACCGACACGCACTTACCCGTTCGCTTAGGGCCAGCCTGTCAGGAGCCTGATATTTCCGCATTTTGATTACTGTTGTTTGCTGTACGTCGGCATGAATGTTGTCGATGAGGTGAGACTTCAGCGGGCCATGAATGCTTGTGTCCGTTTCATCTTCGGGGTGCGGCGTGATATTCACATCACTCCGTACTACGAACGACTGGGATGGCTCAAGGTTCGCCAGCGTCGTCTGTACTTCCTCGGCTCCTTCATGTTCGACGTGCACCATGGTAGGGTTCCTGATGCGCTAGCAGCACTGTTTGAGCGAATTTCGGACAGTGGTGCAAGGAGTTCGCCGCGTTCGCGACCGTTACCTAGATCGTATATTACCCCGCTGCATCGGACTGCTATTAGAGCAAATTCTCTCGCGGTGCAGGGTGCTGCTTTCTGGCACTCTTTGCCCTTGCTCCTCCGCGATGCGCAATCCGTCGAGTCGTTCAGGACCGGGCTTCGTCGGGCTCTTTTGTCTGGCGAAGTCACAGGCTGAGCGGCCCGGCGGAAAACATGTTCGCACTTTCCCACCCTGAGGAGCGTCCAGATCTCAGCGGGACCAGCGGGGCACTCGGCCCATTCATTCACAGCACAAGCTTGTGCAATAATTCGTCTGTGATCTCGTACATGTAAGGTGTGAATGTCGGCGACTTGTTTGGCTGTGAGGGTATGTGTGTTGATGGATGTGTCTGCCCCGCGTGAATGCCTCATGACATACTGTAAATTTTCTGTATATGTTTACTTCATTGTATTATCTTCATCATCATGAGCGTACGGTGTGGGTGACTGTGTGGTGGGTTATGAATGAGTGTATTGAGAGCTCTTTAATTTAATTTATAATTTAAGTAGTACGCTGTTTTTATGTTTATCTGTTAACATTTGATATTTCATATACATATATATATTTTTGTATACTCTTATATATTTTATGTAACATATTCTATGTATCGTGCTTAGGGGGCATTAGCCCCAGCACGGAATAAAGTATCTATCTATCTATCTATCTCGCACTGCGGTGTTCGGTAGCAGGCCCTCGAGATAAGCTGGGCCTAACTGGCCTAGGCAAACAGAGACCCGCCGACTACGAGCCTTCTACCACCGCAGTGACGCATGCAGCCATAAACCCGAGATTGAGATCCCCCAGCGCAAAACGCTAAATAATTTATCCTGGCCACATTTCTTACAATTCTAAACTTTTTATCACGCAGTATTGTTTTTGGTACATCACACAATGTCTGTGATTTTTTCGTACCTGAAAATCGTGCCGGTTCATGGACAAAACTGCATTTTAAAACACGAAAATCAATAATAATGAGGCCTAATAATAATTTTCACGTTGTTTCTATTTTTTTCAGATACCTCGGGCTCTCACACACATTCTGGAGAAAGACCGGTTATTCTACGATTATCCGTTTCGAAGATATGACTTTTTTAAATTTTAAATTTCAACCCCCTGTATCTCGGAAAGGGTTGAGATTCCGCCATGTTTACACATGACACTTAGGCTTATATTTCCGCCCAGAATACGTACCTGAAAGAACGGTAAGAGTCACTGACTCACTCTGTATAAAAACCGCTCCACTTTTTGTTACAGGTACCGAGACCGCCGATAATGCGCGGCGAGCCGAGTTTCTTTGGAGCAGCCAGCGTTATCGTCTAGTTTACTTTCACGTTTATACTTGGTGTCGGGATTATAATTGGACCATTCAATATTATTCATTTTTCGGGGAATTCCCTGTTGAGAGTATTGATTCACCCAATCAATCCACCAATCCTAATCTACCGGCCGTTTCCCGCAGAGTCTCGAGTCCTGTGGCGATTAACGTTTATAAACCCCTGTTCCTTCCCTCCCCCTTTTTTCTTCCTGTCACCTATTTCTACCTTTTCTAGCCCTTTTTCAATTCTTTCGATTCTCTCTGTCTCCCCGTTCCTCTCTCCTATCTCCACCATTTTCTTTCCCATTTCTCCAATCTTATCACAAATTTCTGTTCTTTCCATCCTCCATCTTTCTTCTCTCCGTCTTATCTCCTCCTTTAGTCTTCCCATCTCACCCTTCACGCTTTGGCCTACTTCTTTTACCCCCTCTAATCCTGTCTTCATTTCCTGCCTCATTTCGCTCACTATCTTTATGATGGTGTTTTCCTCCTCTGTCTTGACTGGCGATCTCATCGTCCTTTTACATCTTTCGAATGCCCAGTCTTTTATCTCTCTTTCTTCTTCGACTTTTCTCCTTTTATTCCATAAATCCTCTACTGTTGCGGATTCTCTGCCTCCGCGAATCTATTAGACTGTCGACTCGACCATACTTCGTAGTTTGTAAGAACACCGAGCGTGGCAGCATCGATCGGCGATCGATGCTGATCGATGCACCAAGCGTCGCCACGCATGCGCAGCGCGTCTCTTGTAGACTCGTCGTACCTCGTGCCGCTCAGCGGCCATTATCGATCCGACTAGTGCGATCAACGGTTCAGTGCGCTTTTTCTTGACGAATTTATGTAAAGTACGACGCGTGTGCAACTCCATTGTAGTTCATAGTGAAGTGCAACTCTTGCTGCGACGAGAGTGTGTGGCTTTACGACCCACCATTCAAACAGGTACTGTACAACTCTGTATTCTTGCTTGCCACGTGGATTTACGACCCACGTGGATGCGACTCTTCAAATAAACGCTCAACTCTATTCTGCTCTCAATCAGTGCTTTCTTTGCTACGCGATTGTGCCCTCGATGATCTTCTCTGTCATTAAATTCAGTGCATCGCATTAAATCTAGTCAAATCTCAAACATTTGGTCCTTCGAGCCGGATCGAGGGCTCACGCGCGGCGTCGGTTGAAAGCACGCTCAACGGTCGCCACGCTGCTTCATCTCTGCTCTTCTCTATTTGCACGGCTTCAGTTCTTCTCCTGCTTTCAACTCGCATGGTGTGCTAAATAAAGTGAATCGCTGTAAATAATTACTGTATCGGGCGCGCAAACAGGTACATCGGGTTTCGAAGTTCAGCTCATTGTTCTCCGGCTTGCCATTCGAACGGCAAGATGGCGGACAAGCGCGACAGCGCCACGGACAACGCAGCTAGCAAGAAGGGCGAACAGGGTACAACTCCAGCCAAGATGGCCGACAAGAGGGACGACTCAGCAGCAACTCAAGACAAGGACGACTCAAGCGCCACCACCGCCAAGATGGCCGACGACTCTTCGAGCACGGACCAGAGCACCCTGCTTGAGGTCCCAGCACGCCGAACTCGGGCGTCATCTCCGAAGGGCCTCAAGCCGGAACTCGTGCTTAAAGCGAGAGCACAACGCGGGCGGATCAACTCGTTGCGCGACGTATTAGAGCAATTGCAGGAATGCGAAAAGGACTGCTCTATAGAGGAGCTCACTGCGTTGGCAAATCATACGGATGAGCTCCATCGGGCCTTCCAGAAGGATCACCAACTCGTGGCCCAGCAGTGAGCTGGACCACGCTTACTTCAGCGAGGATACTCATTCAAAGGAGACAACGCTTGTCCTGAGAGCACGACGCACATTAGGACAACTCAGGGCCAAGATCAGCGCGGCAACTCCCAGCACAACGACGACCAACGCCTGCACGAGGACAACGAAGCTCCCGGAGATCTCGCTGCCGAAATTCTCCAGAGTTGAGTACACTGACTGGCCACGCTTCAGTGAGCTCTTCAAGAGTCTCATTTTGGACAACTCGCGGCTCACGGACATCGAGAGGCTGCACTACCTGCGAGGGTGTCTGTCTGACAAGCCGGCTCAGATCGTCTCCTGGCTTCCGTTAACAGGCGACTCGTTAGCTTCAACGTGGGAGCTGCTGAAGAAGCGCTACGAAAACAAGCGCCTCTTGATCAGGGAGCAACTAGCCCGTTTCGACTCCCTGCCGCACACCGCTGAGAGCTACGCAACCCAACTGGATCAACTCGTCTCAAGGGTAGCCGAAGTCAAGAAGGTGCTCGCATCTTTGCAAGCCCTTGAGAACTTCTGGGACCACTTTGCGGTCCACCGGGTCACGCAGCAACTAGACAAGGCGACACGGGTGCTGTGGGAAACCAGTCAAGGATCGAAGACTGAGCCTCCAACGTACGTGCAGCTCGAGGAGTTCCTCATGACCCGCGCTAGGGCTCTCGAGAGAGTAAGCACACCTCACCCATCGGCTAGCGCTCCAGCTCCACCTAGACCAACAGCCGCAGCGAAACCAGGTCCAACGCGACAGGCAACTCCGCCCAAAAAGACGACTCAAGCCTACGCGATGGTCACAAAGACAGCGCCAAGTCCAGCTCAGCCAATCAACGAGACAAGACCAGCTCAGCAGCGCGACGCAGTAGCGGCAACCAGCCAGCAGCCGCTCGTCCTGGAGAGTAGGGAGCTCTCCTATCGCCCCGCAGACGCAAAGCCTGGGTCATACCCGTGCGATTGCTGCGGTGGCGAACATTACATAGGGACTTGTCCAGTATTCCGAGCCGCAACACCAGAAAAGCGGAAGCAGGTAGTAGTAACACGCAGACTGTGTTTCTGCTGCCTGGGTCGCCATAATTTCAAGGACTGCCGCTCATCAAGGGGCTGCAAAGTGTACGATCGCCCTCACCACACTTCGCTGCACGACGCACTCCCCAGCACAACTCAGGAGGCAACGAAGGCCAACGCCACAACTCAATGAAGGGACGGCGCAACCGTCGACACAGCTCAACTAAGATCAACGCCAACTCACAGTACATCTCTTCTAGCAACAGCTCTCACTCAGGCCATCTCAACAGTTTCATCGCATCCAGCTCGACTCCTGGTCGACACTGGATCAGAACTCACCTGCATCACGGAACAACTCTGCAGGCAACTAAGGCTCTCTCGTCAACGATCTCCATTGAACATTGTGGGAATCGGGGGGAGTCAGACAACGCAGACCAGGGGAATGGTCTCATTACAACTCAAGTCTCGCTACTCTGAAGAACTTGTGACAATTCGGGCGCACGTGCTCAAGACAGTGACCAGCTCTTTACCATCGTTTAATCGACCGGAACTTTCGTGGCTACATTTGAAGCAACTCCAATTAGCAGACCGTGATTTTCTAAGGCCGCGAAAAATTGACATTCTACTTGGTGCGGATTTTTATGGACAAATCGTGAAACCAGACATCGTTAGAGGCGCGCCAACAGAACCAATCGCTCAACTCTCAATCTTCGGATGGCTTGTATTAGGCCCAGTGACAACTCAAAGTGTTGGTGCAAGGCTCGCGCATCAGGTTTCGGTCGATCGTCAAGAAGAGTCACTCGAAGAACTGCTCACGCGCTTTTGGACTTAAGAGGAAGTGCCTCAAGATAGTGATCCAACTCTTTCGTCAGACGAACAACGGTGCGAAGAACATTTTGTACGAACTCATTCGCGAGATCCTGACGGTCAGTACATCGTGCGCGTTCCACTCAAACTGTCAGCAAGTGCGTTAGGCAACTCATACACAGCAGCTCAACGCTCGTTACAACGAACACTACGGAGATTCGCGAGAGATCCAGACTACGGGACACTCTACCGGGCCTTCATGGACGAACATCTACAACTCGGACACATGGTAAAGGCGCAGATCAACGAACAAGGTGGTGAGTCGATTTCTTATTACCTTCCTCACCATGGCGTACTACGACCCGAGAGCACGACGACTAAGTTGAGAGTCGTATTCAATGGCTCATGCCCGTCCTCGTCTGGTTTCTCTGTCAACGATTTGATGTATACTGGTGCAAATCAACATCTCGATGTCACAAATGTACTACTCTGGGTCAGGCATCACAAGCATATGTTTGCCACAGACATCACGAAAATGTATCGTCAAATCAAGGTCAACGCAGCTCATTGGAATTTACAACGTATTTTGTGGGTGGATCAAGAACAAGGAGAGGTGCCCTATCAACTCACAACGGTCACCTACGGGACAAAGACTGCTACTTTGTTGGCAGTTCGCACAATGTTACAACTCGCGAAGGACGAAGGGCACAGATTTCCTCCAGCAGTACCATCGATCACCCATGGAAGATATGTCGACGACTTGTTTGGTGGCTCAGACACTCCAGCTCAACTAATGAAGGTGGCTGACCAACTCCGAGGTTTGTGCAGTGCTGGCGGGTTCCCCCTCGCTAAGTGGCATTCCACCGACCCAAACCTAATCAAGCATGTCTCATCAGAAGAGACGAGAGACAACTCCATCTCATTCGACGGTTGCGCAACAAAGATTTTGGGTCTTAAATGGTTCCCACAATCTGACACCTTTGGTTTTTCGACAGCTCCTCAAGATCAACGTTCCAGTTACACGAAAAGAACAATGCTTTCGGACATCGCACAAGTCTACGATCCATTGGGCTTCATCTCACCAGTGATAATAAGGGCCAAGATGCTACTCCAGGAGCTCTGGCTTCATAAGGTCGATTGGGACGATCTTTTACCAACTCAGGTCAACGCGAAGTGGCTCACGATCAGATCAGACATCGCAAGACTGGCCAGTCTATCAGTACCACGATGGTTCTCAACTCTGAGCTACTCTACAGTCCAACTGCACGGTTTTTCAGATGCATCGCAGCTCGCAATGTCAGCAGTCGTGTACATCGTTGTCAACTCGCCGTCCACAGGAACAACGTCGACTTTTGTCTGCTCCAAAACGAAGGTTGCACCACTCAAGAGGCTCACCATCCCAAGGTTGGAGCTTGCTGCTGCGCATCTTCTTGCCAAACTGGTAACCTTCGTCAAATCCAACCTGTTCGTGGAAATCAGCTCAACTCATCTGTGGACGGACTCGCAAGTTTCACTCGTATGGATCAAGTCACACCCCTCACGCTGGAAGGACTTCGTACGGAATCGAGTGCACGCGATTCAACAACTCACCCCGGACGCGCACTGGAGACACGTGCCGGGTACAAGTAATCCAGCAGACTGTGCCTCGAGAGGCATTACAACCGCTCAACTGGTGCGAAGTTCCCTGTGGTGGACAGGCCCGCAGTGGATGACCGATTCAGAAGACTCATGGCCAACTCAACCGGCGGGCTCCGAGGAAGAACCGTGCCTCCTAGAGGCTCGACCGGGGGTGTCGCTCGTCGTCGCAACTCCAGTCATCGACTATCACTGGGATCTAATTTACAGATATTCAACACTTAATAAGCTGCTCCGTGTTACAGCTCTGTGTTTCAGATTTACAAATCGACTGCGTGGCATTAAAGATGGTACAACGACAGCAACTCTCAGCTCAATGGATCTAAGAATGGCAACTCTCTTCTGGATAAAGGCAACTCAAGAAGCTTTCTTTAGCAGCAAACTCAAAGCTCTTCGGAACAACTCAGTTCTGAACAGCTCGCATCCGTTCAGTCGACTCACCGCCTTCCTGGATCACCAACGAATCATCAGGGTTGGCGGACGACTCGAGAATACAACTCTAACTCCTGAAGCCAAACATCCTGCTGTGCTTCCTCGCCACTCAAAGCTCTCAGATCTACTCATCGATCACGCTCACGAAAGGACGCTCCACGGAGGAACGCAGCAGACCATGGCCTATTTACGACAACGAGTCTGGATCATCGGAGGACGCGCGCCAGTCAAGGCTCATATATTGCGTTGTGTGGTGTGCGCTAGGCAGAGGGGGATCCGTGCCCATCAACTGATGCGCCAACTACCTCTTTGTCGAGTCAGCCCTGCACGCGCATTTGAGCATACTGGCATCGACTACGCAGGACCACTCATTTTGAAGAACTGGAAGGGACGCGGCTCCAAAACTCGCAAGGGATGGATTTGCGTGTTTGTGTGCATGACGACGTCGGCAGTGCATCTCGAAGCAGTCACAGACTACAGCTCAGAAGGATTTCTCGCAACTTTACAACGATTTACAGCTCGACGCGGATTGCCATCGAAGATCTACTCGGACTGCGGAACGAACTTCGCAGGAGGGGATGCAGAGTTACAACGACTTTTTGACCACGCTACCAAGGAGCATCAGCACATCGCAGCAGAACTCTCTAAAGACCAAATCACCTGGCAGTTCAATCCACCTGCCGCACCACACATGGGCGGAAAGTGGGAAGCAACGGTCAAGTCCATCAAGTTTCATCTCCGAAGAACAGTGGGCGAGACGCTACTCACCTTTGAAGAAGTCACAACTCTGTTGGCTCAAATCGAGGCTATACTCAACTCGCGCCCATTGGAACCACTCAGCGACGATGCAGAGGACATCTCAGCTCTAACGCCAGGTCACTTCCTGATAGGAAAACCTTTGACAGCGATTCCAGAACCAACTCTTTTGGACCTCTCCACTAGTCGACTGTCTAGGTGGCAATTCATCCAGCAGCGCGCGCAATAATTTTGGACACTCTGGTCATCGCACTACCTACAGCGGCAACAGGCCATCTCTAAGTGGCATCACAAGAACAACGTGATCAAAATTGGCTCACTAGTTTTGCTTTCAGACGAACGACTCCCACGCTGTAGATGGCCACTAGCTCGAGTCATCGCGCTACACCCTGGGAAGGACAACCTCACCAGAGTGGTGACTCTGAGAACAGCGACGACAACTCTCACCAGGCCCATCTCGAAACTTGCCATCCTACCAGTCGACCAAGAGCAGCTCACCCCGAAGACAACGTCAATGGAAACATCATCCTAATGGCTGATGGGGGGGAGAATGTTGCGGATTCTCTGCCTCCGCGAATCTATTAGACTGTCGACTCGACCATACTTCGTAGTTTGTAAGAACACCGAGCGTGGCAGCATCGATCGGCGATCGATGCTGATCGATGCACCAAGCGTCGCCACGCATGCGCAGCGCGTTTCTTGTAGACTCGTCGTACCTCGTGCCGCTCAGCGGCCATTATCGATCCGACTAGTGCGATCAACGGTTCAGTGCGCTTTTTCTTGACGAATTTATGTAAAGTACGACGCGTGTGCAACTCCATTGTAGTTCATAGTGAAGTGCAACTCTTGCTGCGACGAGAGTGTGTGGCTTTACGACCCACCATTCAAACAGGTACTGTACAACTCTGTATTCTTGCTTGCCACGTGGATTTACGACCCACGTGGGTGCGACTCTTCAAATAAACGCTCAACTCTATTCTGCTCTCAATCAGTGCTTTCTTTGCTACGCGATTGTGGCCTCGATGATCTTCTCTGTCATTAAATTCAGTGCATCGCTTTAAATCTAGTCAAATCTCAAACACTCTACCGATCCTACAGTATTGCTTCTCTCCCTCTATTTTCCCAGTCTCTTCTACGTTAGTCCGCCTATCCTTTTTCTTTATCTAATCGCCCTTCTTCTTATCCTTCAGTTGCTCGTCCATCTTATCTCCTTCTCACTTTGCCAGTTCGCCTACCTTCTCTATCTTCCCCACCTATCCTATTCTCCCGACAGGTTGCGCCACTGCCAACTTTCCACCTGGTATCCGGCCCGCGCGGTCCGTTCCTGCCTTCTTCCCCTTCTACACCCGTTTATAGGCACCTCTGCTCCTAGCCTCTACACTTGCCTACTCCTCTTCCCACCTTTTCTCTCTCCACTACTCGCTGTCCGCCGTTCCCTTGTACCTCCTTTCTTTTCTCCCTTATTTCCTCCTATCTCTCTCTTGACCCTACGTTTCTCCCCGTCTCCTATTTTACGTAATTCTCACTTTATGCACCCAGTCACTCACTCTCTCACCGATCACTTTCACACCCGAAAGCGGAAGCCGACATAATTTGTTGTAAACAGACTATTAACAAATTTCCGACCATTACAAGGGTATACCTGGAGAACCTTACAAATCCGTCAACAGAAATCAGTCTCCAAATATACCCTTGTAATATTCTGAAATTTGTTAATAGTCTGTTTACAACAAATTAAGTTGCAAGATTCGGATTAGTGCCTCGCGTTGTATTATTTCCTGTGCTTATATTAACATTTACGAGTTTCGTGCTAGAGTAAGTAATACACAATACAAATTTGAATTTTGTAACTTAATTTGTAGTAAACAGTATTAGCTAATTAATGAAAATTACAAGGGCATAATCAAAGAACCATACGAATTCGTCATCGGACTGAAAGCGAAATTTATAATTTAATTGTTCATTAGAACGAATTAATTTCATATTGCATTACATATTAACTACGCGCGAGAAATAATAAAGCAGTCACATCGAAAACTAGATCCTGGAAGGTATACTAGCAGCGTTGACGCAACCGCATCCCTTGATTTCCGGCCCGTAAAGAGTACGTGATACGTGATTTTCCTATAGTCGGAAGCATTTGATGCCCCTGTTGCGTTACCGAGCGGGAATGTCAGAGTCCAAAAGAGGACTAGAATTGTGCGATGGGTTCACAGCCCGTGGAGCGCTACGCACTCTGCTCACGATCGCGATTCGATTGGATGTTCGAAAATGAAAATAAACTGTCTTCTGGGAACACGAACACAAGTTATTATTGATGCACATTCTATACAGCGTCTATACAAGAGAGCTTGGAGTTCGTTAGAACGAGTTCGATAACCAAGTGAGACCTTCGGGCGCCTTCGGATGTGGGAAGCCCCGGCTTCGAGGCGCTGGCGCGCAAAGTCTCACGGAGGGCCGCTTGGAGAGGGGAAGCGCTAAGGCCCGAGCGAGCCCACGTGGTCAGCAGACACTTGAGGAGGTTTAGATTTCAAGCTAATTTATGACTAGGTCCCATTGTTGGAGTTTTCCGGACTCGAGTCGTGGCCTGTTTAGTATTGAAGGGACTAAGTGTTTCTTCGCTATTTTAAACTACTTTATTAGTTTTTTCCCAAGTGTCCGCGTAACCCCCTGGGGTGCTTTCCGAAGTCTTCTATCATTCTAAGTACTTTTAACACTTTACAAATCCTACATCCTCGATTTTAGGCACGTCCTGGCAATTAAGCGCATGCTAGCTCGACTCTAAATTATCTAAAAACAATGCCTATTCAGAAACTCTAACATTTGGCGTACATTGCTTCGATTTATCAAGAGACAAGGTCTTGTCTCCGGCCAAGTAGTAAAAGACAGACCTTATATCTATTCCGGCGACAGAAGTTACTCTTGTCTTTGCAATGTTTAAAGTCCATAAACAAATTAATTTTTCAAATTTTTGTAAACAATTTCTGAAAGTCCATGCCCAGGCGACAAATTTGCATAATTGTCATAAACAATTTGTTTATCCATCGTGGAGATAATAGATCTTAAATATAACTAAAATTTTAAGAAATGTCGTCTCCGTTTCCTGTGTCACGCTGGTCACGTGTTCGCGGGACTCTCTCTTGTCCACTCCCCGTCGTCCATTTTGTCACCTTTTCCAACCCCTTCAATCATCCTCCTCCTCTTCTCCTCCCTACCATCCGCCTCCTCCTCCAACTCCTCCGCCAATCTTCCACCTCCTTTTCCTGCTTTTTACTTCACACCCTACCTCTCATCTACTTCCTACTCTTCCTCAACCTCCTCAGTTGCCTCTATCACCTCCTCCTCCCCCTACTCCCCACACCAATCGTCCCCCCCCCCCCCCTATTTCTTCATCTCTTCCTGCTCGGCCTCCTCTTCCTACTGTCCGTACTCCTCTTCCACCTTGACAATCTCTTCTCTTCCTTTTGTCTGACCTCCACCCCTCTTCCTCTTCTTCCACCCTTCCTCACCTCCTCCTTTCCTCTACTATCACCACCACCTTGACCACTTCTCTTTCTCCACCTGTTCGGCATCTTCCGCCCCTTCCTCCACCTCCACCTCCATCTCTACCCTCCTTTCTCATCTTTCCTCCACTTTCACCTCCACCTCAACACTCATCTCTACCTCCACCGCCGCCACCACTTTTCCCCCTCCTCTTACCCGGCTTCCACCTGCACCTCCACCTCCGCCACTTCATCTTGTCCTCCTGCTGGGCCTCGTCCACCACCTCTACGCTCACATTGACCTGTACCTCCTTGTTTTGTATTTTAAGTATTTATTGAAATACAATTATGATAATAATTTGTTAATTTACATATGTTTGAAGTTAATGTACTGCATATTATTAACCTTCGGACGGCGGTGCCCGGGGCAATTCTTGCTTCTAAGGTAAGTAAGCATACAATTTCGACGATTTTGTGTACGCGTTGTACTGAATAAATATTCTGTGTGAAAAATCCTTTTCTGTACTTGTTAGAGAATTGCACTAAGTTATCGCGATGCACTAGGTACAATTAAAGCGAAGATCATCGAGGGCTGAGTCGCGGAGAAATGAAAGCACTAGGTTGAGATGAGCAAAGAGATGATTTGACTTTATTCACAAGAGTGCTCACGTGGGTCGTAAAGCCACGTGGCGAAACGCAAATACAGAGTTGTACAGTACCTTTAGCTGAGCGGTGGGGCGTAAATCCACGCACTCGCGTTGTCCGACGAGTTGCACTTCACAAACTAACCTACAATGAGTTGCACACACGCCGTACTTAATCAATAATTCGCACAGAAAAACGAAGCACCGACACGTTGATCGCAAGCGTTGGATCAATATGGCCGCTTAGCGGCACGATGTTCTACGAGTCGACGAGAAACGCGCTGCACATGCATGGCGACGCTTGGTACATCGATCAGCATCGACGGCTGATCGATTCTGCCACGCTCGAGGTTCTTACGTACTACGGATAATGGCCGAGTCGACAATCTAACATATTCGCGGAGGTTAGAGAATCCGCAACATTTTCCCCCCTATCAGCCGTTAGGATGATGTCTCCGTCGACGATGTCTTCGGGGTGAGCTGCTCTAAGTTGACTGGTAGGATGGCAAGTTTCGAGATGGGCCTGGTGAGAGTTGTCGTCGCTGTTCTCAGTCACCACTCTGGTGAGGTTGTCCTTCCCAGGGTGTAGCGTGATGACTCGAGCCAGTGGCCATCTGCAGCGTGGGAGTCGTTCATCTGAAATCAAAACTAGTGAGCCGATTTTGATCACGTTGTTCTTGTGATGCCACTTAGAGATGGCCTGTTGCCGCTGCAGGTAGTGCGATGACCAGTGTCCAGATTTGTTGTGCGCGCTGCTGGATGAATTGCCACCTAGACAATCGACTAGTAGAGAGGTCCAAAAAAGTTGGTTCTGGAATCGCTGTCAAAGGTTTTCCTATCAGGGAGTGAGCTGGCGTTAGAGCCGAGATGTCCTCTGGGTCGTCGCTGAGTGGTTCCAATAGGCGCGAATTGAGTATAGCCTCGATTTGGGCCAGCAGAGTTGTAACTTCTTCAAAGGTGAGTAGCGTCTCGCCCACTGTTCTTCGGAGATGAAACTTGATGAACTTGACCGTTGCTTCCCACTTTCCGCCCATGTGTGGTGCGGCAGGTGGATTGAACTGCCAGGTGATTTGGTCTTTAGAGAGTTCTGCTGCGATGTGCTGATGCTCCTTGGTAGCGTGGTCAAAAAGTCGTTGTAACTCTGCATCCCCTCCTGCGAAGTTCGTTCCGCAGTCCGAGTAGATCTTCGATGGCAATCCGCGTCGAGCTGTAAATCGTTGTAAAGTTGCGAGAAATCCTTCTGAGCTGTAGTCTGTGACTGCTTCGAGATGCACTGCCGACGTCGTCATGCACACAAACACGCAAATCCATCCCTTGCGAGTTTTGGAGCCGCGTCCCTTCCAGTTCTTCAAAATGAGTGGTCCTGCGTAGTCGATGCCAGTATGCTCAAATGCGCGTGCAGGGCTGACTCGACAGAGAGGTAGTTGGCCCATCAGTTGATGGGCACGGATCCCCCTCTGCCTAGCGCACACCACACAACGCAATATATGAGCCTTGACTGGCGCGCGTCCTCCGATGATCCAGACTCGTTGTCGTAAATAGGCCATGGTCTGCTGCGTTCCTCCGTGGAGCGTCCTTTCGTGAGCGTGATCGATGAGTAGATCTGAGAGCTTTGAGTGGCGAGGAAGCACAGCAGGATGTTTGGCTTCAGGAGTTAGAGTTGTATTCTCGAGTCGTCCGCCAACCCTGATGATTCGTTGGTGATCCAGGAAGGCGGTGAGTCGACTGAACGGATGCGAGCTGTTTAGAACTGAGTTGTTCCGAAGAGCTTTGAGTTTGCTGCTAAAGAAAGCTTCTTGAGTTGCCTTTATCCAGAAGAGAGTTGCCATTCTTAGATCCATTGAGCTGAGAGTTGCTGTCGTTGTGCCATCTTTAATGCCACGCAGTCGATTTGTAAATCTGAAACACAGAGCTGTAACACGGAGCAGCTTATTAAGTGTTGAATATCTGTAAATTAGATCCCAGTGATAGTCGATGACTGGAGTTGCGACGACGAGCGACACCCCCGGTCGAGCCTCTAGGAGGCACGGTTCTTCCTCGGAGCCCGCCGGTTGAGTTGGCCATGAGTCTTCTGAGTCGGTCATCCACTGCGGGCCTGTCCACCACAGGGAACTTCGCACCAGTTGAGCGGTTGTAATGCCTCTCGAGGCACAGTCTGCTGGATTACTTGTACCCGGCACGTGTCTCCAGTGCGCGTCCGGGGTGAGTTGTTGAATCGCGTGCACTCGATTCCGTACGAAGTCCTTCCAGCGTGAGGGGTGTGACTTGATCCATACGAGTGAAACTTGCAAGTCCGTCCACAGATGAGTTGAGCTGATTTCCACGAACAGGTTGGATTTGACGAAGGTTACCAGTTTGGCAAGAAGATGCGCAGCAGCAAGCTCCAACCTTGGGATGGTGAGCCTCTTGAGTGGTGCAACCTTCGTTTTGGAGCAGACAAAAGTCGACGTTGTTCCTGTGGACGGCGAGTTGACAACGATGTACACGACTGCTGACATTGCGAGCTGCGATGCATCTGAAAAACCGTGCAGTTGGACTGTAGAGTAGCTCAGAGTTGAGAACCATCGTGGTACTGATAGACTGGCCAGTCTTGCGATGTCTGATCTGATCGTGAGCCACTTCGCGTTGACCTGAGTTGGTAAAAGATCGTCCCAATCGACCTTATGAAGCCAGAGCTCCTGGAGTAGCATCTTGGCCCTTATGATCACTGGTGAGATGAAGCCCAATGGATCGTAGACTTGTGCGATGTCCGAAAGCATTGTTCTTTTCGTGTAACTAGAACGTTGATCTTGAGGAGCTGTCGAAAAACCAAAGGTGTCAGATTGTGGGAACCATTTAAGACCCAAAATCTTTGTTGCGCAACCGTCGAATGAGATGGAGTTGTCTCTCGTCTCTTCTGATGAGACATGCTTGATTAGGTTTGGGTCGGTGGAATGCCACTTAGCGAGGGGGAACCCGCCAGCACTGCACAAACCTCGGAGTTGGTCAGCCACCTTCATTAGTTGAGCTGGAGTGTCTGAGCCACCAAACAAGTCGTCGACATATCTTCCATGGGTGATCGATGGTACTGCTGGAGGAAATCTGTGCCCTTCGTCCTTCGCGAGTTGTAACATTGTGCGAACTGCCAACAAAGTAGCAGTCTTTGTCCCGTAGGTGACCGTTGTGAGTTGATAGGACACCTCTCCTTGTTCTTTATCCACCCACAAAATACGTTGTAAATTCCAATCAGCTGCGTTGACCTTGATTTGACGATACATTTTCGTGATGTCTGTGGCAAACATATGCTTGTGATGCCTGACCCAGAGTAGTACATTTGTGACATCGAGATGTTGATTTGCACCAGTATACATCAAATCGTTGACAGAGAAACCAGACGAGGACGGGCATGAGCCATTGAATACGACTCTCAACTTAGTCGTTGTGCTCTCGGGTCGTAGTACGCCATGGTGAGGAAGGTAATAAGAAATCGACTCACCACCTTGTTCGTTGATCTGCGCCTTTACCATGTGTCCGAGTTGTAGATGTTCGTCCATGAAGGCCTGGTAGAGTGTCCTGTAGTCTGGATCTCTCGCGAATCTCCGTAGTGTTCGTTGTAACGAGCGTTGAGCTGCTGTGTATGAGTTGCCTAACGCACTTGCTGACAGTTTGAGTGGAACGCGCACGATGTACTGACCGTCAGGATCTCGCGAATGAGTTCGTACAAAATGTTCTTCGCACCGTTGTTCGTCTGACGAAAGAGTTGGATCACTATCTTGAGGCACTTCCTCTTAAGTCCAAAAGCGCGTGAGCAGTTCTTCGAGTGACTCTTCTTGACGATCGACCGAAACCTGATGCGCGAGCCTTGCACCAACACTTTGAGTTGTCACTGGGCCTAATACAAGCCATCCGAAGATTGAGAGTTGAGCGATTGGTTCTGTTGGCGCACCTCTAACGATGTTCGGTTTCACGATTTGTCCATAAAAATCCGCACCAAGTAAAATGTCAATTTTTCGCGGCCTTAGAAAATCACGGTCTGCTAGTTAGTGTTGCTTTAAATGTAGCCACGAGAGTTCCAGTCGATTAAACGATGGTAAAGAGCTGGTCACTGTCTTGAGCGCGTGTGCCCGAATTGTCACAAATTCTTCAGAGTAGCGAGACTTGAGTTGTAATGAGACCATTCCCCTGGTCTGCGTTGTCTGACTCCCCCCGATTCCCACAATGTTCAATGGAGATCGTTGACGAGAGAGCCTTAGTTGCCTGCAGAGTTGTTCCGTGATGCAGGTGAGTTCTGATCCAGTGTCGACCAGGAGTCGAGCTGGATGCGATGAAACTGTTGAGATGGCCTGAGTGAGAGCTGTTGCTAGAAGAGATGTACTGTGAGTTGGCGTTGATCTTAGTTGAGCTGTGTCGACGGTTGCGCCGTCCCTTCATTGAGTTGTGGCGTTGGCCTTCGTTGCCTCCTGAGTTGTGCTGGGGAGTGCGTCGTGCAGCGAAGTGTGGTGAGGGCGATCGTACACTTTGCAGCCCCTTGATGAGCGGCAGTCCTTGAAATTATGGCGACCCAGGCAGCAGAAACACAGTCTGCGTGTTACTACTACCTGCTTCCGCTTTTCTGGTGTTGCGGCTCGGAACACTGGGCAACTCCCGATGTAGTGTTCGCCACCGCAGCAATCGCACGGGTATTACCCAGGCTTTGCGTCTGCGGGGCGGTAGGAGAGCTCCCTACTCTCCAAGACGAGGGGCTTTTGGCTGCTCGCTGCAACTGCGTTGTGCTGCTGAGATGGTGTTGCGTCGCTAACTGGCTGAGCTGGACTAGGCGCTGATTTCGTGACCATTGCGTAGGCTTGAGTCGTTTTCTTAGGAGCTGTTGCTTGTCGCGTTGGAACTGATTTCGCTGCGGCTGTTGGTCGAGGTGGAGCTGGAGCGCTAGCTGATGGTTGAGTTGTGCTCACTCTCTCGAGAGCCCTAGCGCGGGTAACGAGGAACTCCTCGAGCTGCACATAAGTTGAAGGGTCAGTCTTGGATCCCTGCCTGGTTTCCCACAGCACCCGTGTCGCCTTATCAAGTTGTTGCGTGACCCGGTGGACCGCAAAGTGGTCCCAGAAGTTTTCAAGGGCTTGCAGAGATGCGAGGACCTTCATGACTTCTGCTACCCTTGAGACGAGTTGATCGAGTTGTGTGGCGTTGTTCTCAGCTATGTGCGGCAGTGAGTCGAAGCGGGCTAGTTGCTCTCTGATTAAGAGGCGCTTATTTTCGTAGCGCTTCTTCAGCAGGTCCCACGTTGAAGCTAACGAGTCGCCTGTCAACGGAAGCCCAGAGACGATTTTAGCCGGCTTGTCAGACAGACATCCTCGCTGGTAGTGCAGCCTCTCAATGTTCGTGAGCCGCGAGTTGTCCAGAATGAGACACTTGAAAAGCTCACTTCACAGTCACTGTACTCTCCGGAGAATTTCGGTAGAGAGATCTCCGGGAGCTGCGTTGTCCTCATGCAGGCGTTGGTCATCGTTGTGCTGGGAGTCGCGGCGCTGACCTTGGCCCTGAGTTGCCCTAGGGTGCGTCGTGCTCTCAGGACAAGCGTTGTTTCCTGCGAGTGGGTGTCATCGGTGAAGTAAGTGTGGTCCAGCTCACTGCTGGGCCACGTCACCTCCATCAATTGGTGATCCTTCTGGAAGGCCCTATGGAGCTCCTCCGTATGGTTGGCCAGCGCAGTGAGCTTCTCTATAGAGCAGTCCTTTTCGCAGTCCTGTAACTGCTCTAATACGTCGCGCAAGGAGTTGATCCGCCCGCGTTGTGCTATCGCCTTAAGGCTCTACGTCTAGCTCTGGGGTATTTCGAGATGGCCGGTCGGTAAAATTATTTCTATTCTTCGACGCAAGGCGGGCTGCCACTTAAAACTTCTTCCTGATCTTCGCACGACGACGATGTTGCGTTCCCGCAGGTTCGAACCCTGCTCCAAACGAATGCTTTATCCTTACTTGTTCAATTTTTATTTTCAATATCGAATCAAATTCTCTCTGCTTTCATTTTTTTCGCTCTCTATGTTGTTTTAGTAATATCCTGTAATACAGGAAACAAATTTCCAGGCTATTACCGCAATACATATGTTATTTATGTTGCTAAGGTACGAAAATGTAATTGTATGTTATTCTTTTTATGGTTAACAAATACATGATATGTACTAAAGTACTTACAAAAATTAAGGGAAGAAGAAAAATGTCAAAATTTTTCGCTGATTTTTGAAGGGCTGTATTTCAGTGAAAAATGACCGTATCGAGGTTTCAAAAAAAGCAATTTAGAGCTTGAAGATTGTACTTATTGGAACTGGGATTGAATTTTTTTAACGTTAACGGTTCTTTGGTAATAATCGAAGAACCAACGACAAAAAAATTTTGAAAATTTTTGCTCGACTTTGAACCGGTGCACGGAATGCAACAAATTTTTTTCCGCACCTTCATTGTAATGGTCTACCAGATCATTTAATAGCCTTCAATTTGACTATAAATATCGCTATGTTTCGGTCATGCGTTGTTGAGTTATCGTCGATCGAGGCAAAAAAGTCCATTTCGACTTTGACAATGAATGACTCGGGAACTAATGATCGTGCAGACAATCAAAGCAGGGTTTTGAAAACTGCGAAACGTCCTCTATGACATGCAATTAGTGGCTATTGATAAAACAATTTTTTCGAAGTTATAACGTTGATTGAAGAGAAGTTGAAAATAACGAATTTAAGGATATTCAGAAAATTTGGTATAATTTTGGATATAATCCATAAACGAAGGATATTGTCAGTAATTTTTCAACCTCAAAGTGTCCCCAAAAAACCCTCAAAGTTACAGAGGTCGGCGATTTTTTTTTCATAGTGCCCCGAAGGTTTAAATTTATCGTTTTCGGCTAAAGTTATCGTAATAGGCAATTTTTCGATTTTTATTCATTTTTTCAGCTTTAAAATGTTTCTTAGCAATAATGCGTAATTTTTCTTTTCAAAGACATCAATTACTGAAAAGAAATGTAAAAAAGTGTCTTACGAAAAAAACTTTTTCCCAGCATGTTTACAATGCTTGATTAGCTTGGTACATTTTTTCTCGACTTCTTACACAATTGTGTGTCCTTTGCAGGTTAATTTTCGAAACAAATCAGAAGATTTTCAATTTTTTTTTAAACACTGAAATATTTTTACAAAAATATGAACTCCTGACTGATTAACCGCCGACATTAGCGTTACCCAAGACGTACCACGCGAAGGTTGCACAGTCGGATTTTCGCTACTTTTGTGCTTACGCACGAGTGTGAACGATTCTGTCGGATAAATGAGACCCCGTGATTCGTCAGCTTCACAGTATGTGATGACTTCAAATTTTTTTCGAAAATTCAATTTCTTTTCAATCAACGTTTGTGATGTCAAGGATGGTCAGCAGTAGAGTGAGTGACGCGTTTAAGAGTTTAAGTGTTAGGATTTATTAAACCCGGTCAAAAATCTATAAAGGTCTGTAACGTCGAGTGGTTCGAATCTGTCTGTCTTCTAGTCGTCTCCTGGGTCCGGTCCCTAAGTGCGATAAGCCCTGCGTCCGGGTAGGGGGTGCAGAGTCAGCGGTTTAATAATCAGCGTCGTAGCGTCCGTTACACTCCCCTCGCTTTTGATTTTGATGCTCCTGCATCAATTTTTGTCCATCTAGTCCTTGGTCAGTAGCGTCCGTCATTGTCTTTGTGTAACTGTCTATCTGTTAAATAAATATTTATTAGTTTACCTATACCACGTGCTCGCTCTCGTTGTTTAAATTTGTTTTTAATGTTTTTTGTGTGTTCTTGTTACCTGCTGGCATTAATTGTATTATTATTTTCTGTTACCTTGTCCTTCCCATTGTCATTTGTGTACTTATTTTACCTCAATCCCTGTTATTATTGTGTGTGTCTTGACCTCATTCCTTGCTATTGATCTAGTATGTCCCCTGTGTATGTCTGTTTATTGCCTGAAATGTCTTTGTTGCTTTTGGCCTTGATTATTTCGCTTGGTTGAGATAGATGAGTAAAACTGCGGTTAATTTGTTGTTATTTTCCTCGTTTTTTTTTTTTTTTTTTTTTTTTTTTTATATATATAATGTACAAAAATGGTTATGATCATGGATGTTAATGTGTTGTATAAAATTATATGTATAAAAATATAAAGGTACAGTAGTTTCTCGATTTCTGCACGAAAATCGGGACTGGCGCCGTGCAACGACATAGCCGAGGGTAGAGAATTTTTTGTGCCGGCGGCGGCTTTTGAAGAGTACGGGCCCGGGTAGCCCGCGAAGCGCTGAGTCATGTACCCGTATCATCTTACAAGTGCGATTATAAAAATTTTTTGTTTCTTATTTGTTATCAATAAAAATTATACCATTGCATTCCTGAGCTTTTCCTGATTAACGTCATATAAAATTCGACCCGATTTGATTAACTACCGAGCAACGAAACGTGCAACGATGTGACGTGCGACGAGCTGCACGGAACCGGGCGCTTCACCGTTGTACGGCAGAGAAGGATGCCTACCGTAGATAGACAAGGAGGAGCATAGGCAGTCGTCGAGTCCCAAAATTCGTGCTGGTGCGTATGGTTGCATGGAGGCTTGCGTGCGACAGACAAGGAGAATACATGCGGAAGAAAAGGATGGTGTTATATTCGTCGGCCGAGAGCCGAGCGTTCCACTTCAAGCCGACTCACGGTCGCACGACAGAGAGGGGCCTATGGGAGAACCTATAGGAGAAAGACAAGGAGGGCCTGTGGGCCTGCTTTCCGTGTAGCTCGTTGCACGTCACATCGCTGCACGTTTCGTTGCTCGGTAGGTAAACAAATCGGGTCGAATTTTATATGACGTTAATCAGGAAAAGCTCAGGAATGTAATGGTATAATTTTTATTGATAACAAATAAGAAACAAAAAACTTTAATATTCGTATTTAAATGACTCGAGCAGATACGTGACTCAAGTGTCTCCGCGCTCGACTTCAAAGGAAGCCGCCGAGCCTTCGGTGTTCACGGTTCGCTGGGCGCGAGTGACATATCGCGATGATTTATTAGTGGAGGGGGTAACTCCCGTGCAACCATAGCGAGGATAAAATCCATGCAGAAGTCGAGAAACTACTGTAAAAAAAAATATAAAGATATATAAAATGTATAGAGTATTCGTAACGATGTATATAAAGATGTGTTAGTATGTTCCTTGTCTATTTATATTGTTAGTTTTTTTTTTTTTTTTTTTTTTGTATGTGGGTGTTTATTGCTCGTCGCTGTCTATTTCAGTTATTTGTATCCCCCCGAACCTTTGTGTCGTCATTATTACCGTCCGTCTCATTAATTCGTTTTGTAATGTGTCTATCTCTGCTGCTATGTCCGTTGCGTCTCGTCGTCTCAGTTCACGTCCTTCGTCGTCTATTTCTATTGTCCATTTCTGTTCTTCTGTCTCTCTTTGGTCCGTCTGTACTTTCTGGTCTTTGTATTCGTGTTTCTCTCCTTCCGTTTGTGTTTTTTGGTCTTTGTTCGGCTTATTCGTCTGTTCTGTCCCTCGTTTCTTGTCTTTGGTCGTGTCTTCCGTATCGTCCGTTTGTGTTGCCTGTCCTCTCGTCCATTTCGCTGATATTCCATCATCCTCCTCCGCGGGTATCGTTTTGTCCTCGTCCTCCTTCTTCATTATTTTTATTATTTTCCTTGCGCACGTGTCCATGTGTCCAAAGATGTCCGCTATGGGCATCCTCTCGTCGCACAAGCCGCATCTCTTCGTCCTGGTCGGCTGCTGCTGTTGTTCTTCCTCTAGCAGTTGCAAACACCTCAATATGTGGTCTTTTCCTCTTCTAGTTATGCCCTCACAGATTGGGCACATCACTTCTGGCCTTGCCATCTCTTTCGTCGTGATTGCACTGTTGTGTTTGTTTTCATTTTTGTATTACTTGCCGTGCGTTAATTTCATGAATTGTTAATTGCTGGGGTTATTTACCTGTTATATTAGGGTTATACTATGGGATATCACTACGTGTTATAGGTGTTAGCTCTATTGCCCTCGGAATCGTCTCGTTCGCGTTATGTATTGTCTGTACGTCTCGTTCGCGCCTCCCCGGATCCGTCCGTCTGTCCCGTCTTGTGCAGTATGTCAATCCACGTATTACCTGTCCGATTCTACACGCTGGTAATTTTCCTAACATTGCGCTTATCGCTATCACTGGTGCTACCGAAATACCTATGTACTTTAATATTGTTTCTATCCATGAGAATCTTTTGTGTATGTTATTTATTTCTTTCGCTTTACATATTACCGTTTTTAGTGCAATTTCGCCATTGTCTAAGTTGTCGTTCGTGTTAGTCCTTTCTAATCCCTGTAAAAACGTTTCGGTTTCCGTTAATATTTGTGTGAAATTTGTTACATCTTGTCCCTGTAATTCGTCGCGTATAATTTTTGTTACGTTTAGTGTATACAATGTTTTGTTCGGTACTGCTATTGAAATATTCGATACTATGTTTACTGAGGGTATTAATGTCGCCGCTTCCGTTCGCGCTGTACAATCTTCGTCTAACGTCAGTATGCCTACTTCGCTTATTGTTTCAATTTTCGAGTTTTGTCCGTCGCATGTCATATAAAGTGGTTCAGGTTTTGGTGCTGTAAATATCCAAGAGTTTGTATTTTCTATTCTCGTCCAATATGTTGTCCTCAGAGTCCTCAGTCTTATGTCGCAGTCTTCCAGATTTCTAAATTGTGGGTTTACTAGCATGCGGATTTCGCATTCCGCGTCTTTTCTAACTTTCTGTATCGGGTTTACTTGCTCGCATATATAATCTGATGTCACCGTCTTGCATGTCGATAAGTCTTGAATGTTATAGTAATCTTCGAAATTCGTCGCTATCGCTGAGTATTTTGCCGATGGTTTTATAAATGCGAATTTTACTGTCTTGTTACTGAATATTTGGTGTGTCGGTACCGGAATGTGTTGATATAAGTTATATCGTACTGTGTCCAAAAGTGGTACTTTAATTACGTAAATTAATTTCCTGCCGTTATGATATATCGCAACCTTGCTAAGTGTGATCAGTTGAGTAATATGCGTCGTGTCTAGTGGTACCGGTAGCTCGTAATTTGTTACTGTCTGTTGAATATTCTTTGCGCTACTTAGAATTTGCTGTGTCGAAAGCACCTGTGGGTGAATCTGTCCCGTCTTTGCGAATAGTGTAGCTTCGATTATTTTGTCTACGTGTCTGTCAAGTTCTGCCACGATTCTATCTAGCTGTGCGACTTCCGCTCCTATTTCTATATTCCTCTGCGTTATTGTTTCTTGTCTGTTAATTTGCGTCAATTTCTCGTTAATGTTCTCTATTTCGTTTCTTAGTATCGTCGTTAAGTTTCGTATCTGCTGTTTCGTCTGGTCAAATTTTGATTTTACGATATGGGTTCGATTTTCGATTACTTGTGCTAGTTCCTGCGTGCTGTCGGCCAATGTGTTAATCTGCTCGTCGATCCTTTTCGCATCCGTTGCGTCTAATGTCCCGAATAACGCCTTGCTAATTTTGCCTACAAATGTTAACGGTGCTCCCCTTTTTCGTCTGTTAGTTCGTATCGTCGGTGTCAGTTCTTCTAACATGTCTATTTCCCGTTTTGTATTGTTTAACTGTCTTGCTATTGCTTTTAATTTCGCGTATGAATAACAAGATGCGCCAAGTGTGTTGCAAATTTGTGTGAGTGCGTCCTCGTTCCGTCGTATTCTGTCATATTCGTTCGTAATTTCTCGTGTGTCTATGTAGGCTATCAGTGACCATGTTGTGTGGTACAGTCGTATCGTCGCTATCGCATTCGAATACAGTCCTTGGTTGTTGTTTAACGGTGTGATTGATTTAGCCATCGCTACGCTGATTACGTATGCGAGACACCTGCAACATATGCGGGTTTGATTTTGTCAATGTGTACAATTTTCGTTTTTTGTTGGTCAATCTGTATTTCTACGTTATTCCTGTCTAATACTCGTGTAATGTTATACGGTCCTACGTAATTACTGTCCAATTTGTCTTTTTTCGGTTGTTTCAATAAAAATACTTGCTGCCCTACCTGATATTCTACTTGTTTCGCGTTCTTATCATAGTACTGTTTTGTTCTTTCTTTGAATTTAACTAATTTCTCAAAAACCATTTGTTGTGTCTGTTTTACTTGGTTGTTTAATTGTCTCATGTAATCGTCATATGTCACTGTCCTATCGGGTGATGGAAATTCTGATGGTGTCCGTGCAGTTCTGTTGAATACTATCTCAAATGGTGTATACCCAGTGCTTTCGTGTATGCTTGTATTATATGAGAATGATGCTAATGGCAAGAGTTCGTCCCATTCCTTTCTATTGTCAATATAGTGTTTCAAAAATTCTACTAATCCGTGGTGGCTTCTCTCAATTGCTCCGTTTGATTGTGGGTGATACGTCGATGTCTTGTAATGTTTGATTTGAAAAATTTCTGTGAATTGCCTAAACGTTTCTGACATAAAATTAGATCCTTGATCGGATAATATTGCCTTCGGGGCTCCAAATATCGTTATCACTTTCATTGCTATTGCTGTTGCTACTTCCGTTGCTGTTTGCTGTCTTAATGGTATCGCTATTCCGAATTTACTAAAGAGGTCCAGTATCGTCAGTATGTATTCGTTTCCGTTTTTCGTCTTCCGTAGGGGTCCGCAAATGTCGATCGCTATTTTATCAAAGGGTTCCGTCGGCGTGTCAGTAATGACCATTGGTGCTCTTTGTTTTACTCTAACTAATTTATTCTTTTGGCAGTTTAAGCAGTACTTAATAAAATTTCCTATGTCCTGTTTCATGTTTTTCCAATAATATCTGCCTCTTATTCGCCTATACGTCTTCGTTAGTCCTTTGTGTCCACCTATTGTTGAACAGTGCATTTCTTTTATTATGTCTTGTCTTCTATCTCTTGATGGCACCGATATTACTCCCTCACATAATGTAACTTTAGGACTTTCTCTATTGATTTCACTTTGGAAATATGCGCTTATTGCTGACCATGTTAGATTATCTATAATATTCGGATCCTTCGAAATTGTCACGCTTCTAATCTGTGCTTCGTGTAGAACCTGTAATAGCGTCTGCAAGCATTGTTTCACCGTCTGTATATTGGTACCGTCCGTGTATTTTTGTTTACATATTAACGCAAAATAGCATGTCAAGTTACTTCTCGTTATTATTACATTCCCTACTTCCGGATTATGAGTTAACAATGAAGCCCTGCTGATCTTTCCTTTTTCTTGTAATATTTTCGTGGTCATAGTATTAAAAATGCAGTCAGCTGAAATGAAGTATGCTATGTTGTCTTTTTGTTTCAGTATATTATCTCGCGTTATTATTACTGTATTATTTTCGTCAGTCTCATTTCGTGTATTCGTCTGATGATCCTCCGCGTTCCTTGTCGGTCGTCTAGCGTCTCGTACTGTCAGCTGTTTTCTGTGATAAGCAGTCGGTTGGTATGCCTCGTCGTCTGTCTCTGTATCATAGTCTTCTGACGTCCTTGAATCTTCTGTATCGTCTTCTGTGCAGTCTTCCATCGTCGTTTTCCATTTGCCAAATTTGTTCATTTTGATCTTCAATGGTTTAATTGCTTCTTCCATCCCTGGTGGTGAGCGGAAGGTTGGTTCGATCTCCGTGTTTATTGATATTTCCATGTGATCCTCGGTTTTCGTTTCTTTTTCTGTGTCCTGCGTTGGTGACCTAAAATTCGCCTCCGGTGGTGCTTCTGTTTGCTGCTCTAAATCGCGTTTTTGAATTATGCTCCTTTGTCCTTGTTCCGTTTGTCCAGTCATCGTTATCTTCGTTTTTTCCGCACTTCCTTCTTCTATTTTGTCTGTTTCCTTTGGATTCACTGGCTCCCTGGGGATTTTTCCTTTATTTTTTCCCTCTATTGGCTCTGATCCGTTACTTAGACTTTTATCTTCAAGTGCGTTCCTATCCTCTTCTTCGCTCATTTCTTCATTTGTATATTGTTTATCGTTTTCGTTTACTTTCTTCATAGCTTCTTTTTTGTTTTCGTTATTTACTTCTTCCTTTTCTTCATATATTCCTCTTTTTCTACTTTGTTCCTTTTCTCTTGTTTCTTCCTCCGTGTCGTAATACCTTAAATCGTCATTCTCCGCTTTCCTCCTTTTTTCTTCTTCACGTCCGCTTCTTTCCTCTTCTGTTTCCGAGTTCCTGTCCTTTTTCGTAAGTGCCTTGTCATCATTCGTTTTCCGATTTCTTTTTTGTTTTCGTCTCGTTACTTCCTCTATCTGTTCCATCTCCGTATCCTTATCTGTGGTTGGCATGTTTTCGTCATCTGATGTCCAGTCCATTTCGTCTTCGCTGTCTTCTATTTCTTCGCGTCTTTTCTTTCTCTGTGTTGGGTTTTGTGATTCCTCTCCCGATGTGCTCCGTGGTCTCGTGTTGTGTTGGTGGTATTGTTTTAGTCTTTTGTCGTCTGGTCCGTCGTCATTCGTGTCGCTCGATCTCAATCTAATTGGTAATACACTTACTGGGTTTCTTGATAATGCGTCTGCTACTACGTTTAATTTGCCGGGTTTATGTTCCATTTCAAAGTCATAGTCATTTAGTATTACTTGCCATCTCTGTAATTGTTGAGGGGGATTCGGTTTATTTTTCAGGTACACTAATGCTCTATTGTCCGTTATTAACTTAAATCTTTTCCCATATACGTAGGGTCGAAAATGTTCTATCGCGTTCATGATTGCCAATAATTCCTTTCTCATTGAGTCGTATTTTTGTTCAGCTTTCGTCAGTCCTCTTGAGTAGTATGCTATCGTTTGGTCAAAATTGGTATGTTTCTGGCTCAGTACTGCTCCCATGGCGTAATCTGATGCGTCAGTCGTTATCGTAAATGGTCTATTGAAGTCGGGGTATTTTAAAATCGGTTTATCTGTCAATTTCTGTTTTAGCGTATCAAATGCAGTCTGGCAGTCATTCGTCCATTCAAAGTCTTCCGTTTTCCGCAATAATTTAATTATTGGTGCTACTATTTTTGCGTAATCTTTTATGAACCTCCTGTAAAATCCCGTCATTCCGATAAACTGTTTGATGTTTTTCTTGGTTTGTGGTTGTGGAAAATCTTCGATTGCTGTGATGAGTGCTGGGTTCGGTTCGACTCCTCTTGATGTTATCTTATGTCCTAAGTATGTCACTTGTTTTTTCAAAAATAAACATTTTTCGGTTTGTAATTTAAATCCTGCGCGTTCCAATCGTGTGGCTACTCGTCTGAATTTCGTATCGTGTTCCGTCAAGTCTTTTGCGTGAATTATCATATCGTCTATATACTTGAATAAGTCGTTCTGTAATCCTGATGTAACTAGATCTATCGCGTTCTGAAAAGTGCTTGGTCCATTTCTCAGTCCGAAAGGCATATATTTATATTCGAAATGTCCGTCTGCTGTCGAAAACGCTGTCTTGTGTGTATGCTCTGGGTGAATTTTGATTTGGTGAAATCCCGATGCTACATCTAATACTGTGAAATATTCCGCATTTCCTAACTGGTCTAATATGTCTATCGGGTTTGGAATAGGATATGTAAATGGTACCGTTTTTTCATTCAATTTTCTATAATCAATTACCATGCGCCATCTCTTATTTCCGTCACTGTCCGGTTTTTTAGGTACTATCCAAACTGGGGAATTATAGGGTGAAGTCGAAGTCTGAATTATATCTTTACTCAACAAATCCTGTACCTGTTTTTGTATTTCTGTCTTGTGTGCGTGTGGGTGTCTGTACTGTTTTACGTTAATTGGTCTGTCATCTGTCGTGTGTATTTTATGTTCTACGACTGTCGTTCGTCCTAATTGATCTCCGGGAATGTAAAATAAATTTGGAAACTCTGAAATTAAACGATTCACTCGATCTTTCTCCTCGCCACTTAGGTCGTCCAAGTGTAAGAGAGATCGGATTTTTTCTAACCTGTCTGTCTTTGTCTCTCTTTGGGCTCCTGTGCAATATTCCGAATGAATATTACCAGAGCTGCTAGATATTTGTTCGACGGGCTCCAGTTTTACCTGGGGAATTTTGGTACGTATTGTGTCGTTTGTTGTGTTGGCGACATGCACGTATGCCCTATTTCCATCATTTTTCACCAAAGCGTGTGAAAAATGTAGCCCTGGACAGGTCGTTATTTTTGGAATATATCCCTCCCTGAGATCTGTTTTAATTAGTCGTATGTGTGTCTGTATTGTCGTTTTTGGTGGTACTGTGAGTGTTTCGTCTGTGTCAAATGGTATTATGCAATTGTCAAAGTGTACGTGTCCTTGTGAGTAGCTGATGTCTGCGTTTGTTTGTTTAAAAAATGGGTTACCTAATAATCCGTGTTCAGGTACTGGAAATGTGTTTCTTACTGCGTGAAATTCTACGTTATATTTTTCTATTTGTACCATGTACATTCCTAATGTCCTTATTTTATTGTCCGTTATCCCTGTCACTTCGTAAATTACGTCTGATTGTATCCTTGTCGGGTTTGCGATCCTACCTATTTTTATCAAATTTATACCTGCGCCGGTGTCTACAAATAATTTACATTGTCCTGATATGACGTCGGGTGAGTTTATAGTAACTGTCGGTGGCACGTGCTTTTGCGATAGTCCATATCTGACCTCAACCTGTCTGATCTTCGGTTCCTGTGATTCTATGTTTGGTAACTGTATCGTTTGAGTCATTGATGTGTGTTCGTCTATCTCCGTCAATTTCTGTCTTTCCTTGTCTTGTATTTGCATTATTTGAGTCGTCGGTTTTTGAATTTTTACGTTGTTACTTAACTCGATATCTCCATTGGGCACGTTTGTGTCGCATCCCGTGTCGTGCCCTCCTTCGGAACGCTTCCGGAGTTTTTTAAGAGCATTGCCATTCCGTCCTTTAGTTCTTGTATATCGCTCCAGCTTACTGGCCTACTTTTACTATTACTCCTTGCTCTATCAGTCGAACTATTTATGTTGTCGTATCTGTTCCCTGAATTAGCGCGTCCTCTGTCCCTACTTCTAGAGTCATGTCTGTCTGCGTCTGCCGGATTTTCCCTATATCTCCGTCTCGATTCGCGTGTATTTCTGTCCTGTGATTTTTCCCTATACCTGTCATTCGTCTCGTATCTGTATCGGTCCTGAGAATTATTCCTATATCTATTGTTTCTGTCTCTTGAGTCGTCCCTGTACCTTTCACGTGAATTATTTCTATATCTATTAAACGCGTTGCCTCTGTATCCGTTCCGTGAGTAATTTTCGTTGTAAAATCTGTTTGGCTGTCGGTTCCAC
Source organism: Trypoxylon attenuatum (assembly GCA_963989405.1). Taxonomy (NCBI): domain Eukaryota; kingdom Metazoa; phylum Arthropoda; class Insecta; order Hymenoptera; family Crabronidae; genus Trypoxylon; species Trypoxylon attenuatum. The sequence continues at coordinate 1,125,700 of OZ022494.1, read as the reverse complement.
GAATCTCGTCTATATCTGTTATCTGGCATGGTCGAATTTTGATTAGCGTAGCGCGATGTGTTACTAAGTCGCATTCCGGGTAGTGTGTCGTCGTGGGAATTGTTATCGCGATATCTGTGCTGCTGTGGTCCGCGTCTTTCTCCGTATCGGGTCCTGTTACCGTCAGCGTTTTTGTCCTCTAGCATCCTGTCTAACACCGTACACTCGTCCGTATTATGCGTTAATTTTTTGCAAACTTTACAATATTTTACATCATTTGTCGTTATTACATCCGCGAATTTTACATGGGCGCTGTTTATTAAATCTACTTGTTCTGACTTTCGAATTATTGCTAATTTCCTTTTCCTATTAATTTCGTCCTCTATGTCTTTTACCTGCTTTACCGCTTCTTCGAATGATTTGAATTCCTTGTGTAAAAAATATGTCCCAAATTCGTCGCATAACCCTCTAATGAACGCTTTAATTGTTGTTAATTCTATTTCTTTTAATCTACCGTCTAAATATGCTGCGTGTTGTACCGAATTGTACACTGCCTGTATTCGCTCGTCTATCTTAATTTTTATCCTACGTAGTCTACTCGCGTATTCTAATACCGTCTCGTTATATCTCTGTGGTGTTGATTTCAATTCGGCCTCAAGGTCTCCTAATTCCGCCTGTTCCGTAAATGTTGTCTTTAAGTCTTTTAATATTTCAGTCAGAGAATTATATTTTTTTGCGTCTACTATATCAAGGGCCGCGCCTGCTAATTTAAAGGGTATCATCTGGAAAAACTTCTGTCGGTCTGTTTCGTTTAGAATTCCTTCCGCGCACTTACATGCTCTTATGAATCTATCCGTCGGTATATTTTTCCCATCGAACGTCGGGATGGTCGTGAATACATCTTTAAATGTTACAGTCTGTGTCGTCATTATGTCGGTTTCGCTAATCGGTTGTGGTAATCTGACGTAAAACGTGGATGCGGAGATTCTATCTTGGCCTTGTTTTGGCCCTAATACTGACTTTTCGCGAGGAATTTTGACTACTCCGAGAACCCGGTATGTTAGAAAGCAGTGTTAGTTATGAGCATGCACGTTAGTCCTGTTAGATATTGTTAATTTGTGTGACTTACAATTTCGCTGGTGCCTGCATATTTTTGTGTTTACGTCTGTCCTTGTTCGTCGGTGCTGGTATTGTTGGTAGTGTTGTGTGGGTCTGTTTGTTGTTTTGCGTCCTGCGTGGTGGTGTTCGTCTTCCTTTCCCGTGTTTTGTTAGGGGCACACTTCTGACACCATGTGATGTCAAGGATGGTCAGCAGTAGAGTGAGTGACGCGTTTAAGAGTTTAAGTGTTAGGATTTATTAAACCCGGTCAAAAATCTATAAAGGTCTGTAACGTCGAGTGGTTCGAATCTGTCTGTCTTCTAGTCGTCTCCTGGGTCCGGTCCCTAAGTGCGATAAGCCCTGCGTCCGGGTAGGGGGTGCAGAGTCAGCGGTTTAATAATCAGCGTCGTAGCGTCCGTTACACGTTATGACTTCGAAAAAAATGGTTTTATCAATAGCCACTAATTGCATGTCATAGAGGATGTTTCGCAGTTTTCAAAACCCTGCTTTGATTGTCTGCACGATCATTAGTTCCCGAGTCATTCATTGTCAAAGTCGAAATGCACTTTTTTGCTTCGATCGACGATAGCTCAACAACGCATTACCGAAACATAGCGAGATTTATAGTCAAATTGAAGGCAATTAAATGATCTGGTAGACCATTACAATGAAGGTGCGAAAAAAATTTGTTGCATTCCGTGCACCGGTTCAAAGTCGAGCAAAAATTTTCAAAATTTTTTTGTCGTTGGTTCTTCGATTATTACTCAAGAACCGTTAACGCTAAAGAAATGTCAATCCCAGTTCCAAAAAGTACAATCTTCAAGCTTTAAATTGCTTCTTTTGAAACCTCGATATGACCATTTTTCACTGAAATACAGCCCTTCAAATATCAGCGAAAAATTTGGACATTTTTCTTCTTCCCGTTGTGAGTTTTTGTGAGTAGTTTATTATTTCGGCGATAGAAATCATAAAAACAAGTACTGTATTCTGATCAATAACAGATATTACGATAGTCGTTTGGTAATTTCTTTCTTGTAATACAGAACATCTGTACACCAAGATAGAAAGCTAACGAAAAATAAGAAAAGGGAGGAGATATGTTTCGAATTAAAAATGCACTGCCAACGGAGCTGAACACAACAGGCCAAAATTTTTCGAAAATGGGAGTGTTGGAAGTTTCAGTCTAAAATGGTAACATTCCGAAGTGGACCTCACCAATTTTGATGTGCTTTACAGGGTAGGTAGATCGACAGAAAATATTTAACACGTATTTTTTTTTATTCGGAATGATCCATTCTAAAGAGGTGAAGAACACCCCTAAAGTTGGGGGTTGAAACAGCGTTTCTTGAAATATCTTCTGAACCAGGTATCGCAGCAACATGATTTTTTTCTAAAACGTGCGTTTTTGCACGCGCTAACTGACCACGTTGCTAATGTTACAAAATATATGTTTATTTAAAAATTATTTTTAAAAAACATTTTTTCCCCTATTTCTATAACTAAATGTTAATTATTATCCGCGGAATTTTATAGACATAAACTGTGGACCAAAGTAGAAGTTATGTGTTCTTGAATTTTTCAGTTATACCTCGTTAACAAATGTTAGAGGCGATACTATAATATTAACTTATATACAAATGCTGTTTTAACCCCAAACTTTGGGGGTGTTTTTCACCCTTTTAAAATGGACCGTTGCAGATATAAGAAAAAAACGTGTGAAATATTTTGTGTTGAACTACCTACCCTGTAAAGCGCATCAAAATCGGAGTGTCCCACTTTGACATGTTCCCATGTAAGAGATGTTCATGGTTTGGAATAATCATTTTTTTTTTTTATTACATTTCCTAACGGAGTAATTACATTTTACATTATTTTCAAAAATCATATGCTGTGTACGGCTCGTATGTTGTTCTGTTCCACTGTCGTGGCTAGAAAAGAAAAATAACCTACATTATTTTGTTTATGCTCTTACTTTCAAAGTATACATTATAACTGAAATGGTTGATCCTTACGATAGTATAGCCAAATGATGAATCCCGAGCTCTTGAGCCTAGAAAAAGAACAGAATTGGTGATACATTAGTTGTTACCGCACTATAAACATTTTGTCATTTCAACAGGCTACGCAGAATAGCCGACCTGAAATATAACGATACATACCTTTCTTCTGATGAAAATAAAGAACTTATTATTATTACTTCTACAAAATAAATTGGTGAGTAGAGAGAGGTCCCACCACCACCCCCGTCAAAGACGGTCCTCATTACTGTCCTCACCAATTGTGTTACCTGTATCCTTGCAGTTAGGTTGTTCGGTGCAGTCGCAAGAGACCATAAAACAGCTCTTCATGTGCGCTGATTTGCACTCGCCGGTGCAGTTGCAACTTTCAATAATAATTCAGCAGCTCTTCATATGCGCTGGGGTACACGCGCCGATGCAGTTGCAACAGGTCATGCTACAGCTCTTCATATGTGCTGAGTTGCAGACGTCGGTGCAACTGCGACTCTCGATTGCAATCGAGCAGCTCTTCGCGTGTGCACTAGCTCGCACTTGTCGCTGGAATTACGTCGGAGTTTCGGCCCCGGGTCATTGCAGATCCTTGCTCACTTGCATTTCCGACACTTTTCGTTATATAAGGAGGCTCTCTGATTGGCTGGCCTCTGTTGTATCTGCTGTCTACAAATTCGGGTAACATGCAGTCTTCGCGGAACCTTCTCAGATGCGGTTCCATTTCTTTAGCCCAGAATTCGTCGTCCCGATCTACCAACGTGACCTTCATGCCTTTGGGCGTCCATAAGCAGAACAAAGCATACTTCCTGTTGCTTATGTGAAGCTGACCCTGCACTTGGTAGTAATAATGGTAATTTTTGTTGAGCTCTTCGCCTCGGTATATTCGTTTCAGTGCTGGAAGCTGCTGTATCGCTTCGTCCGGTGACAGATTCTTCGCCGATTGTGGACACTTCACTTCCACAATAGTGTCGTCGAGTATCAGGCCATCGGGCGATGCTCCCAAATACGGTAGCGTGGCGTCGATGAAAAGACCACACTGGGAAATTGGGTGCCCTATTATGGTCTGAAGTTGCTGTAGAGCGATCTCCTCGTTTTCCACTCCGTAGGCTAATGACGAATTATTTTGTAACTGCGAGTACATAATAGATTTCACAGTATTTGCCCGTGGCGTATTCTTCCGTAACCGGCACACTTTGCCGAAATTCGAGGCAGTCAGCATTGTCTCCCTGATGGCTTTCCATAGACGGCATTTACTCTGTTCGCGAGCTTCTGCTTCTCTCTTGACTCTGTGCATTTGTCTCTCGCGAAGTGCGTCCATATGGCGTTCCCGCTCGGAAAAGTACACCGCTTCTTCCATGTCGGGCTTTTCAGCAGCAGGGCCGTAATCCTTATCACGTGTGGTTTTCTCATTACGCGCAGAGTAAACTTTTGCTTGCTGTTCGTGCTTCTTCCATCTTGCGTTTGCAAGTTTGCGTCGGTCTTCTATATCTCTGATCATCTTGCTCGGTTGCTTATCCATGGCAAGAATCATCCGGCTGACCGCTCCCTTCGAGTTAAACTGGACTACAGCAGCGGAAACTCTGCCCTGAAAGAATCCTTTTCGTCCATAATTTATTCGCTTACCCCCGGTGTACTTGGCAACTATGCTGTTGAAGCATTCCACACTGTTATTGTTTAATCCGGATAACAAGCTTGTCGCTTGCGCATAAAGAGGCTGCATCGCTTCATCAATCTTCCGGTATATTCCTGCTGCCATCAGTCGTGGGACGTAATTAATTTCATTCGGGTCGTTGTGCTTCTTGCAAAAATTTGATAATGTTGTACAGTTTTTATGCTCTCCAAAAACGTGACTTGGCACATTTTTCAAATGCTGCTTCAAATTTCTAATTTGCTCCTCTGTAGTGTACCCTTCTTCCTCGTACCTGTACTCCGCAGCTTTTTGCACAGCGGTACGCAAACGCAGAGATCTATGCAGCACAACATTCCGAAGCTCCTTGTGCGGACCTTTCCGGGCAATTTCTTTAATTTTGTTCCCAAAATTTCTTAATAAATGATTGATGCACTCTATTTTTGCTACTCGCACCAAGTATTCTTTATATGGGTCATTATCCAAAATTCTCTTATAGACACTACTGTCTCCATCGGCAACTAATATAGAATATATTAGGCCATGAGTATCTATGCTGGCCTGGAAACCCTCCACGATAGCAGCACTTTCCATACCTGTCGAGCTTTGATCGCGGCCCCAGTTCTTAAAACAAGTATGCGTCGGTGGAACTTCCTTTTTCTTAGCTGCTTTGTCACATATTACGCAGAATTTGTTTTTGACGCTGACATGTAAAATTTTCTTCGAGTAGTAGCCAACAATGGCTTCCACACCAGATAAGGAATTGTAATCCCCAGTCCGATAAGAACGCTTCATCCAAGTGCCGTCCGCAACAACCGGGATCATCGCGACGTAGTTCTTCTCGTGAATGTCGCCTCTTTCAATGGCCAGTTCTCGTTCCTCTCGTGCAGCATCTTCCATTTCTTTCCGAGCAGCCCGACCAAATGCATCGATGATCGTAGCGTGGCATGTTTCATATATGCTCCTAGAGATGCACTTGACGTCGATGCCACCCAATGAATCTTCTAGTTGGTTGTATCCTCCACCAGTCGTCATCGTCGTCGCAACGGCACGCGTGTTCTGCGTACCACGTGTTTACCTGTACCACGCTGCTTTGACCCTGGGCGAGTGGTACCCTATATGTAACATTTCTAATAGCTACGCTTCCCGTACAACCACTTACTTCACCTAACAAATGCTTCTTCAATCACCGTCTACACATAACTATGATTAATAAAAACTATGCACATACATTGAAATAGTAATGTTCTCACGTGGGATGTGCCGTGCATTCTAAGTGCAATCGAAAGCCAAAAGTCCAGTAGAGGAATCGCAAAACTCCATAAAATATGAAAGGGTCAGAGCAAAATGAAAAATCAACTTATTCCGCAATGTGCAAACGATTGTCTGTCAATCGAGTACAATGAAAGCTGATTCCACCCATAATTATCAAAAATCTGCAACTGTGAAGTTAGTCCCCCGGAACTTTGATTGTTAATAACTTTTGACCCGGAGGTGTGCAAACGAAAAATCCACTTATTCCGCAATGTGCAAACGATTATCTGTCAATCAAGTACAATGAAAGCTGATTCCACCCATATCTATCAAAAATCTGCAACTGTGAAGTTAATCCCCCGGAACTTTGATTGTTAATAACTTTTGATCCGGAGGTGTGCAAACAATGTGCATACGAATGACTTATTACAAATTATTTTTTCCTAATGTTGGGGGGCTAACTTCACATAGGTATATTCAAATTTTATACAAATCGGTCAAGAATTACTTGTTATTATTTAATTAATTATCATTACTGTTTAAATGTGGAATATACAATACATGTAATATAACTTACCGTTGTCGCCGTTTATGATTTCTAGATCGCCGTTTAGCGCTTAGCCTGTAACGATGCCCATTACCCTTCAAACGGTAATGATTGCTTCTTTCTTCCATACTGTAATCTCCGCTGCACTGAATTCGCGTATAATTTCCGTAATATAAAAAATATCCGTAAAACACAGACAATTCGATACTTCTACCTCTCATGTTGTAATTGTAATCAAACATCCCGCGCGTTTGGAGACCTCGCACACATTCGCCTGCGCGAGTGCGCATGTGCGTGCGCTGCCTGGATGCGTCCAGCGCGGACCCACCGTTCCGCCCCTACACCTAGGACCTCCATTGTTTCCGCTACGGAGGTGTGCGCCTGCAGACTAGAGCACTCATGCATTGTACACGTCTTAATACAGTTGTTTAGCATTCCACGCGTGTTTGCTTATTGCTACTATCATAACCCACAACATCTCAATTACGCCTCACATAAAGAAAAAAGCAGTGATCACGCCGAGTGATCCCTTGCTACTAACCCAATCGGAAGTGTTCGCAAAGTCCAAAAACGCAATCGACAATAGCGTGTCGATCACGTACGGCCGCCGCCGCCGCAAGTCAACTCATCATCAAAATGTAATAAAAGTATCATTTACGCAACAACAAGTATTCTACAAATTTCGGTAAGAAGAAGAATGTTGTCGGAAAATTACGTAATATATAAATCTCGCGAAATGTTTTATATTGTCAGAAATTTCCATTCGGTGTTTCGCGCACGCCGCGGCGCTTTGTCAACCCGCGCAGGGAAAGCAGTGCTATGACACCACCAGCCCTTGCTTGCAGTCTCATTCGACAGACGAGCTTTGAGGAGTAAAGACGGTAAGTACATTACATCGTGCATATATTATTATCAGTAGTTTCTTATTTATCGTAATTTTCATTTTCATACTGTAGGGACATAAAGATTTCATTGATTAATTTTTTATTTTTGTTACAGATGGCAACCAAAATAAATGTTGCTGCAACAGCAGCAAAATGCAATTTGCAGGAGCAACCGCAGGAGTCGACGGTGACGGCGACTTATAGAAATCGGGATCGCGACTGCCGACGATCGGCTCCTCGATCGCCGACGAGGTCCAGATCCCGTGAGCACCGAGGCCGTCGGCGATCAAGGAGCCGATCGCCGAGATGTACAAGTAGGAGGTGCAGCAGCCGTAGCCGTCGGCGGTCAAGGACTCGACCGTCGCACGTGACGACGTTGGAGGCGCTTCAACAGGTACGTAGATATTTTACATATATGGAAGTGCGTAGTTATCATTTACCCTATATCTATTGTATTTTATAATCTAACGTGTACTTCTTTTATTTTCCAGATCAGCAGGCTGAAGCAGCAACTGCGACAGGCCCGGTACGCGCGTGGCAGGAGTCGGGGCCATGGACGGGGACGGGGACGGGGTCGCGATCGGGGTCGGGGTCGGGGTCGGGGGGGCAAAAACGTTTATATTTATACTTAGTTTTATTATTTTTTCTTTATTTGTATATGTATTTTATGTGTGTGTGTGTGTGTGTGTGTGTGTGTTATAAAAATTATAAAAATAAAAAATAAAAAATGTAACAAATATAAGATTTTTATTAACCCTCCTTTCGCATCTCCTTAGTTCCCGTATTATATATTGTAATTGTTCCAGTAAACATATTTTTAGCAGCCACTGCATTCATTCAAGAGGGAAAAGTGCCTCCCTCAAACTTTCCCCTCTTGAATGAATGCATTCGCTGCTGAAAATATGTTTACTGAAACAATTTCAGAATATAATACAAGAGGGGATTCATTCAAGAAAAGTTCTTATCTTCGTTACGTCGCCTATCCTTTGCGTCAGACCGGCGAGGTGGCTGAAAAAATATCGCACGTGGCCGGCTGAAGCATAGCGCTGTCCCTCTCCTTCGCGTTCCTCTCGTTTTCCAGCTCGCGCAGCGTTCGACTTCCATTGTTGGACGGTGGCTGATAAGTCGGCACTGGCTATCCTCCTCTCTCCCGTGGCCTCTCCTTCTCTGTCTCGTTGCCGAAGACTCGCTACGTTACTTGCCGTCTTTTCGTCGCGGGGAGATTTTCGCGTGTATACATTTTTCCGGCCCAAATGAACATGCTTTTAGGAACAAAAGGACTCATTCGACAGGGGAAAGTTCGAGGAAGGTTCTCGTACTCGCAAATACGCTGAACTGTACCGTAATTATGGTATAAAAGAGTTCGAAAGTTCGACAAAAATTGTATGTATGAATTGATACACGGTACACCCGAAACGCGTATCGGCCTGTCGCGTGTAATGCGGCTCGCTGTCCCGGCGCGAGAACGATTCCCGCTCACCTCAGATTTCCTTTGATTTTCCATAGCCAATATATTTCTAACGGGTCATATTTTTCATAGGTATTGCAATACAACAATATAATTAAACCTATTTTGTGCAACTGATCATTTGCTTGTTCACAATTACAAAGGCAACATTTATTGTTATGCTATACTGTTGTATACCCCAAGTCATACTTGACATTATGACCAAACCTCTGTCAAGTTAAGTTACTCATCGTCCTTAGATTTGACACTCACCTAGGGCAACAAGTCGAACTCACCCCTATTAGTCACCTTACCCTGTTAGTCATAGACCGAGTGTACTCATCCCGTCCTGACTAGTGACGCTATCATCCCCGCTCCTTGCACTTTTCCAATCCCATATATATCCCCTGTACTTTCCCAAAACAGCGACTTTTCCCAATTAGACTCCTACGAGAGCAGACCGTCACGAAAGACCGAAGTCCGATCAGCAGCTACGCTCCGCGCAAACCTTACCGAGTTCTGTACACGGTTTCCGTATTAACTGTATTCTACTTGAATAAATTGTAAGTTTTACGGAATACAACAATACCTTACTAAACAGCTCAATAATATTCAAAACTGATTAAAAGTTCATGCAGATGCATGCACTTTATCATTATATTATCCTTCTATTGCAATACCTATGAAAAAATATGACCCGTTAGAAATATATTGGCTATGAAAAATCAAAGGAAATCTGAGGTGAGCGGGAATCGTTCTCGCGCCGGGACAGCGAGCCGCATTACACGCGACAGGCCGATACGCGTTTCGGGTGTACCCTGTATCAATTCATACATACAATTTTTGTCGAACTTTCGAACTCTTTTATACCATAATTGCGGTACAGTTCAGCAAATTTGCGAGTACGAGAACCTTCCTCGAACTTTCCCCTGTCGAATGAGTCCTTTTGTTCCTAAAAGCATGTTCATTTGGGCCGGAAACATGTATACACGCGAAAACCTCCTCGCGACGAAAAGACGGCAAGTGACGTAGCGAGTCTTCGTCAACGAGACAGAGAAGGAGAGGCCGCGGGAGGGAGAAGGATAGCCAGAGCCGACTTGTCAGCCACCGTCCAACAATGGAAGTCGAACGCTGCGCGAGCTAGAAAAGGAAAGAAATGCGAAGGAGAGGGATAGCGCTATGTTTGCCTTTGGATCTGGCTATTCTTCTCCCTCCCGCAGTCTCTCCTTCTCTATTACGTTGACGAACATTCGCTCGTATCGTTAGTTTTAATCAAACTTTGAAACACTTTATTTACACAATGAATGTTGAATCGACTGAAATTATGAGTGCGAGAACCTCCTTTGAGCATTTCCCTATCGAATGAAACCTTCCGCGGTTCAAAATATGGTCGTCGAGAGGAGAAAAATATATATAGCGCAAACCTAATTTTCGACAAAATTCATTTATGAGCTGGATTGTGCTGTGGACTTCGCACAGTCAGCATTCTTATCCAGCGCCGTCTGGCACGCGACACATTAACTACATTTCACTGTTTTATCGACAATATGCTAGAATCCCTCATTTCGATACTCCTGACAGGTACGGTTTGCGCCGTATACATTTTTCTCCTCTCAACCAGCATATTTTCAATCGCGGAAGGGCTCGTTCGAAAGGGGAAGGTTCGAGGTAGGTTCTCGCACTCATGGGGCTGTCCATAACACACTCATTATAGCGTATAAAATCTCACTTTCGGGGTTACGTTTTGTCGATTTTCGCCCTACTTTGTCACATATTATTGTGGGAATGACATTTGTAAGCGTTGAGTTTAACCGCAGTTAAGATTGGTGACGCCGGACGGATTCGGCCGTCCGCGGCAATGACCGGCGTGCGAGCTGCGCGCGAGCTGCGTGCGTCGCCTAGCGAGCGTTCTTTGTTTGAAACAAGCATGATCTTGTTAGCGCTAGCCAGGAGAGAGCAGAGCGTCTCTGGCCATGACGAAGGGTGGACGTAATAATATATTTTTCTCTTTGGTGTGTGTAACCCAATGCTTTCAATCACCCCACAATCCAATTCCTACATTATTTACATAATATACTTCGAATTGATTGAAGCCATGAGTGCGAGAACCTCCTTTGAACGTTCCCCTGTCGAAAGGACCCTTCCGCAGTTCAAAATATGCTTGTTGAGAGGAGAAAAATGTATACGGCGCAAACCCTATTTTTGCCTCCATTCTGTCGATAAAGTAGAGCTAGGCGTAGGGCCTTAAGTACGAGTTCCGGCTTGAGGCCCATCGGAGATGAGGCTCGAATGCGGCGCGCTGGGACCTCAAGCATCGTGCTTTGCTCTGTGCTTGAGGAGTGGTCGGCCATTTTGGTGCTAGTGGCGCTTGAGTCGTCCTTGTCTGGAGTTGTGGCTCAGTTGCTCTTCTTGTCGGCCATCTTGGCTGGAGTTGTACCTGAGTCGTCCTTCTTGGTCGTTGCGTTGTCCGTGGCGCTGTCGCGCTTGTCCGCGATCTTGCCGTTTGAATGGCAAGCTGGAGAACAATGAGATGCACTTCGAGAACCGATGTGCCTGAATGCGCGCCCGATACACTGATTATTTAAAGCGATTCACTTTATTCAGCACACCATGCGAGTTGAAAGCAGGAGAAGAACTGAAGCCGTGCAAATAGAGAAGAGCAGAGATGAAGCATCGTTGCGACCGTTGAGCGTGCTTTCAACCGACGCCGCGCACGAGCCCTCCATCCGGCTCGAAGGACCAAATGTTAAAGAATTGCACTAAGTTATCGCGATGCACTAGGTACAATTAAAGCGAAGATCATCGAGGGCTGAGTCGCGGAGAAATGAAAGCACTAGGTTGAGATGAGCAAAGAGATGATTTGAGTTTATTCACAAGAGTGCTCACGTGGGTCGTAAAGCCACGTGACGAAACGCAAATACAGAGTTGTACAGTACCTTTAGCTGAGCGGTGGGGCGTAAATCCACGCACTCGCGTTGTCCGACGAGTTGCACTTCACAAACTAACCTACAATGAGTTGCACACACGCCGTACTTAATCAATAATTCGCACAGAAAAACGAAGCACCGACACGCTGATCGATGCTGCCACGCTCGATGTTCTTACGTACTACGGATTATGGCCGAGTCGACAATCTAACATATTCGCTGAGGTTAGAGAATCCGCAACAGTACTGTTTTCATTGATACTGATCCTGGGTCATTTTTACCCATTCACCGCCGCCCGCGTCGATAATTTTCGCATCCGCCGTCCGAAGGTGTTGAAATATGCGTTCCCAACTCTAAGGGACATTACGAGTTGGTTCCTAGAATCAAAAACCAATCGCCACCGATGCGAAGGCTTCGGGGAAGAAGATGTCTATTTTAACATAAACAAGGGGACCGCGGGTCCTAGAGGTGTGGTCCTAGAAGTGGTCACTCTTATCGCTCTTTTGTACTAGGAATATATCCACGCCTAAATTCTGTGACTGGTCTCTCGGCTAGTCAGTCGGTCATAGCCTTCTGAAACATATAAACGATTCTTCCTCGAGCAGTTTTTATTCCGAAGTCGATAATAAAATGAATCACTACAAAGAGTACTTCTAAAGTGTGTATTCACTGAACTCTTTCCTAACCCATTTCCAATAGGTTTTGGGCCCAGGATACGATGTGCATTAATTGTGTTTTTGTGTGAATTTAGTGCTAAGAGTTTAGTTAAGTAATTAACTACTTATTTACCACATGTAACCAACTCTAGTTTTAACTGTGTGTCGTGTGTCGTGTGCTGTGTTTTTATTTTATACACTGACTTTAAAACTTAAATACTACAAACAATAAGTGACTATGGATACGTTGAAGGACAAAAGAAACATTCCGCAATTTAACGGTGCAAAGTACAACTCGTGGAAGCACCGAGTGCGAAATTACTTATATGAACTTGACGTGCTTAAAGTGATAGAAGAAGCACCTCCATCACCTATTACCGCCGAGTGGACGAAGAGCGAACGAATCGCCAAATGCACTATCGTGCAATATCTAGCTGACACGCACCTCAAGTACGACACACCGGGAAGTACAGCCAGGTCAATTTTATCGCATTTAGATTCAGTGTACGAGAACCAAAGTACGGCCACTGAGTTATCAATTCGGAAGCGATTGCTGAGGCTAAGGATGCAATGTGACACCGACCTGAAGAAGCATTTCGAGGCATTCGACGAATTGCTGGACGAGCTGTCGGCTGTAGAAGTGAACCCCAGGGAGAATGAGACGAGCTCGATCCTGTTGTCGAGGTTACCGGAGGCGTATAACACCGTGTCTATTGTCATCGAGACCATGATCACAGAAGCCAGCATCACTCTCGACATGGTGAAGAAGAAGTTGCTCGACCATGAGACCAAGATAAAAAGTGAAAAGATAGACACCAGTAGCAAAGTGCTGCAGGCCGAAAAAGTCGATTTCGGAAACTCAAGTGGGAGCCACTTTAGAAACCCAAGGTCCAGAGGTGGTTTCCGAGGAAACAAGATCCGAAGAGGCCACAATCGATGAAGCAAGCATTCTTTCATTGGAAAATGCCATCAGTGTGGAAGAAAAGGGCATAAAATAAAGGAGTGCTACTATTTCAAGAAGAATCAAGAGTTCAAAGCAGCGCAGGGGAATAAAAATTTGCACGCTGTTCAAACGGCGCAGAAGACACCCGAAGAGAGTGTTTCAGCTTATGCCTTTATGGCTGGAGAATATGAAGTCCCGAAAAATGAAAAGCTGATCTTCTTACTTGACTCAGGGGCATCGGACCATCTCGTAAACAGGGACAATTTATTTACAAGTGTGGAAATCATACACCCACCAATTAAGATTTCGGTCGCGAAGAACGGACATTACATTGAAGCCATGAAGAAAGGCAAGATACAAGTGACGAGTGATCTGGGGTTCCAAAGCGTCCTGGAGGACGTACTTTACTGCCCTGACGTGCCCTACAACCTGCTGTCCGTCAAGAAGATGCAAGAGAGAGGGATGACGGTGATCTTCGACGAAGTAGGCGTAAAAATCACAAGCAAGGGTAAAACTGTGATGAGCGGTAAGCCAGCAAATAACATGACAATTATAGAATTTAACATTACGAAAGGGGTAAACTCGAAAAATGCTCTAGTAAGTAATGAGTTGACAAATAATTATAAGTTATGGCATAGGAGACTAGGACACACGGGGAAAGCGAAATTTTTAGAGTTGAAAAATAAACAAATGGTAGATGATGTGACTTATTTAGACAAAGTGATTCCGGACGATCAATTGTGTGAAGCTTGTATTAGTGGCAAACAAGCGCGATTACCATTTCAGAAAGAGAAAGAAAAGAGTTACATTAGACGGCCATTGTTTACAGTTCACAGCGACGTTTGTGGTCCAATTACTCCATCCGCAATTAACAACAATAACTATTTCGTGACATTCATAGATGAATTTACGCACTATACCGTAACGTATTTACTTTAAATTATAATTCTTTTGGATTGGATGGGTAAATATTGGGTGCATCCGCCATTTTCTTCAATCCGTTATACAAAGATGACACAGTTGTATTTTTGTTTTACGTTTCAACTCCTCATCCGGAGTCCTCTTCAGAAACTTCGTTAATAAATTTCACATCTATAAGATTCGTTACATCAAGGTGTTAGTGACTGAATAGATAACTTTCCAATAAACAACCAATTTGGAATAAGTACTTGGTACGGGACTTACGCCTTCAAATTTGTATGTTCTATTCGCCTACTAGTGTTTCGTATACAACTAGTTTTTATGGCGTCCGGATCGGTGTGAATTTTAACTTATGTACTAAGTAACAAGAACGTATGTATGGGATGAAAATTTCTAGCGACTCTTAATGGTTTCCAAAAAACGGTTATATTTCTGATTCTATGAAATAAATGAAATGTGTAAAAATAAGATGGTTGAGTTTTTTGAAATGAAATAAAATTCAAAATATAGAGAAAAAGCAAGAAAGTTGTAAATGTTAAACATTTAACATACCATTGTGGAAATTACTTTTGCTGTACAAGAATAATGAGCACCGGTTTGTAGGAGAAGACTAAGTGTGGTTTATGCTTAATGGCGACGCACTAAGTACGTGTTTCGCAATCATTGTATTAAAAGATACAATGGTCGGAGCCATCGAGCCTGATGCGAAGTAAGCGAGGACTAAATTACTTGAGCCCATATCCATTATTCCAGAACTACATGTATGCTCTAGTATATGAAAAATAATTACTATTAGGTGAAAGTATTTGATGATTTTCGAATTGGTTGAAGGGTTAAGTACTCTCGAAAAGAATGAAATTACGAGGAAATTTGAATTAGGTGTTACCAGTATGAATGTTGTTTGACTGAGGGATTCTTCTGCCTTTCTTCAAAACATTCTTCAACAATTTTGCTCGAGTTGCAATTCCCACATATTGAACAGCTTCGTGCTAAAAGAAAAGTTAAATAATATCTCTATCCCCAATGATTATAAATTAGTCTCTCTGGACGTTGAATCTCTGTATACATATATTCCCATCGAATTAGTTTGCGATAGTTTGAACAAGAGGAAGAACTTAATGAAACACAGTATCCCTGTTTCTGAGCTCATCATAGCTATCACCTTCATAATGCAAAATGTTTATTTTACTTTCAATGGTACTATTTACAAACAGCTCTTTGGTCTACCCATGGGTTCTCCTTTAGCACCAATATTATCCCATATAGTATTACAAGATCTGGAAAACCATTGTCTGACACTCCTGTCATTTCATGTTCCTTTCTTCTATAGATATGTAACGGACGCTACGCCACTGGACCCAAAATGCTGACACTGCTCTCCCTACCCCCCGACGCAACACCTCACGACGCTGGACCCCCGACGACGACTGGAGATTACTCACTTACATTCTGACTGCTAACGAGCCTAGACGTAACATTACGAATCCGGACCGACTTTATATTAAAGCCTTTACAATCGAGACAGTGTTCCTTTCTTTTAACCGCGAACCCTTTCGACCATCGTGACAACTTGGTGTCAGAAGTGAGCCTTTAAGAAAAAAAAAAAGAAGACGAAACGGACATCCACACATAGAAGAGGGAAAACAAGGAAGGACGCACAAAAACACACACGACCCGCACACGACTACGACGTACAAAAAAAAAAGAAGGACGGAACCATGCAGTCAACAGCAGCAATGTAAGTCACACAAATAACAATACTACTATACTAACACACGCATGCACAGTTTTTTCCTTAACAAACGATATTCTTTAAATTATCAAAATTCCGCACGAAAAATCACCGTTAACTCAGAGACGAAGTCAGGATAGAAAGACCGCGACACTCTATTTTCCTCTACCAGACAACGACTTATCGGACAGTGACGAAAACGAACGACACATCGAAATGGCGACTATTCCTGTAAAGTTTAGAGACGTATTTGCGACAATCCCAATATTCGACGGACGTAACATATCAATCGACAATTTTATTAGTATATGCAAGCGAGCGCAACAACCATTGGCGGAGAATGACAAAAAATATTTGGCTAAGATGTTACCGTTAAAATTTTCCGGCGACGCGCAAGAAATGATGGAGGGAAAAACATTCGAAACAGTAGACGAGATTTTAACAGAATTACGGAAAATATTCGCGGAACAGTTAGAATTAGGCGATTTGGAATTACAGCTCAGGACTTCACCACAGAAAATAGGAGAATCGGTAGAACGATACGCGGCGCGAATAAGGCGAATAAAGGCAAAGATCGACGAACGAATTAGAACGGTATTCAACACAGTGCAACACAAAACATATTTAGACGCTAGGACAGTTGACAATGACGCGACGACAAGAAAGGCATTTATTAGAGGACTGATAAGCGAAATACGCGTGCATTTTATAAAAAGAGACGTTAAAACTTTTGAGGACGCAATTGAAATGGCGCGCGAGATAGAGGAAGAAATAAGACGATCGAAACAACTAGAGGAAATTAGGACAGCATACGAGCCACAGACAACACAAAAAACAAGTAACATAAAGGTACATTTCGCGGACGTTACAGGGACAGAAAAAAGCAAATTTTGTAAATATTGTAACAAATTAGGCCACGACATAACGGAATGCAGGACAATAAATAGAATGATAGCAGAGCGACAACGAGATGGTTCCCACGAGCGATACGGTGAAAGACGCAAACCTCAGCGTTTCGGATACAGCGATAAGGGTTCTCACGACGATCAGCACTTAAATTCTCGGTACGGTAACGGAACGCGATACGATAAACAGCACTTGAGTAGACGCGATACAGATTACGGACTCGACGCGCGAAACGGATATAGAAGTAATTCCAGGGAAGGATATAGGAATGCACCAGGGTACTACAACCGAAATATTTCACCATACTATAATAGAAACAGAAATACGCGACAATACTCTTCATACCGATATCAGAATAATCCGACATACTATAGAAATCAATCACCGTGCAGACATAGACAGAACTCGCGAGAAAGATACAGGGATAATTCAAGGGATAGGAAATATGACAGATACAGAAATGACTCACGTGACAGACGAAGCAATAGGGACAGTTCTGAAGAACGCGAAAATTATCGAGCGCAGAGTAGAAGTAAAAGTAGAGATCGTTCAGGAAATGGGAAGACAAACGACACGACATTAACTGACAAGGACATAGAAAAAATAACCGAGCAAATGAAGCGAGTTTGGGGAAACTCCAACAGCGTTCCGCGGAAAGGCACGACGCGAGACGAGAACCAAGCGTGCCCAATGGATATATCGACGTAGAATCCGAATTAGGTAGACTTTTCCGAATAGAAGAACCGACTGAACGAAAACAAACCGAACAGAAACCGACCGAACAGAAATCGACAGAACAGAAACCGACTGAACAGGAAAATACAAAGCAGAAATCGACGACTGAAGCAATCACAATTAGATGCGGACTATCAGGGAAGCAGTTACCACCGATAGTTATATTAGAATCGCAAGACGTGAAATCGGGAAAAGTAAGACTTTTTGTTGACACAGGAGCGGGTGTAAATTTAATTAAAATGGGCAAAATAGCGAATCACACACAGATAGATACAAATATTATATGCGAACTCAGCGGAATAACAAATCACAAAACGATGACATTGGGCATGTGCAAGGTACAGGTAAAAAATTACAACGTAGAATTCCATACCGTTCCAAATTCCTTTCCTATTACAGAAGACGGTCTATTAGGAGACGTTTTTTTCAGACAAACTCAAGCTAGCATTTCGTACTCTAAAAGACAGATAACATTTGACACACACATAATACATTTTGACGCACACGACACACTGACAGTACCCCCTAGGACCATAATACAAACACACATACGACTGATAAACACTGACTTGAACGAAGGGTATATTGATAAAATAACTGACTGTCCTGGACTGCAATTTTCGAACGCGCTAGTAAGAAATCATGGGAACATAGCATATGTGCACGTCGCAAATCCGACGAATAAAACAATATGCACGGCTATTCCCAAGGTCATATTACAGCCTATCGAAAAAATTAATGACACAGATGACGAACTGACAGCGCACATGACGAATGCAATGGACAGAGTCAGTAAAATACAGGCACTACTGCAAATGCAAAATTTAAATCCTGAAGAACAGAAAAGAGTTCAACAATTAGTTACAGAATTCCCAAATTTGTTTTATATACCCGGAGACAGACTAGGACGAACCGACATTTTACAACACAGAATACACACGACTGACGACACACCAGTACACACAAAACAATACAGATACCCACCAATACACAAGACTGAAATACAAAAACAAACGTTAGATCTCCTAGACAAAGATATAATACAGACCTCAACCTCTCCCTATAATTCTCCGGTATGGATAGTTCCAAAAAAACCAGACAAGGACGGAAATAAGAAATGGAGAATGGTAATCGATTATAGAAAATTAAATGCAAAAACAGTACCATTCACATACCCAATACCGAACCCAATTGACATTCTTGACCAACTAGGAAACGCGGAATATTTTACGATATTAGACGTAGCTTCAGGTTTTCATCAGATCGAAATACACCCAGACGATAGACATAAGACAGCTTTTTCGACGCCAGACGGACATTTTGAGTATAAATACATGCCTTTTGGATTACGAAACGGACCAAGTACCTTTCAGAATGCGATAGATTTGATAACTTCCGGACTACAAAACGACCTATTTAAGTATATTGACGATATGATAATACACGCAAAAAACCTAGACGAACACGACGCGAAATTTAGACGGGTTGCACGCAGATTAGAAAATGCAGGTTTCAAATTACAGACGGAAAAATGTCTATTTTTAAGGAAAGAAGTAACGTACTTAGGACATAAAATAACAGCGAAAGGGGTGGAACCGAACCCATCATTAATAACTGCAATACAGGATTTTCCGATACCGAAAACTAAAAAGAACATCAAACAATTATTAGGAATGACAGGTTTTTATAGGCGATTTATAAGAAATTATGCGAAGATAGTAACGCCATTAGTTAGACTCTTACGGAAGACAGAAGACTTCAAGTGGACTAAGGACTGCCAAGCGGCATTCGAATTACTAAAACGAAAATTAACAGAACGACCAATACTGAAATATCCGGACTTTGACGACGAATTCACAATCACGACTGACGCTTCAGACTACGCTATGGGAGCAGTATTGAGCCAAAAATACAACAATTTTGATCATCCGATAGCATATTATTCAAGAGGACTGACGAAGACGGAACAAAAATATGATCCTATGAAAAAGGAATTGTTAGCGATAGTTAATGCAATCGAACATTTCAGACCCTATGTATACGGTAAAAAATTTAAATTAATCACCGACAACAGAGCTTTAGTGTATTTAAAAAACAAACCTAATCCTCCACAACAACTACAGAGATGGCAAATCACATTAAACGATTACGATTTTGACATAGAGCATAAACCAGGTAAGCAAAACGTAGTAGCGGACGCGTTATCTAGAAACCCAGTGCCAGTATTACCAATAAGACAAAGATCAAGTGACACTAACGACGACGAACAAGAGGAAAAACGACAGAAGCAACACCACCAATACAACACACGGCAGAGAAGTGACACGAATGAAGACGACAATATGCAGGACGAAAAAAGACAGAAACAACAACATCAATACAACACGCGACAAAGAAGCGACACTAATGAAGATACTGAGGAACAACAAAGGAGGAAAAGACCACATCAGGATCCACAAGAGAGTCAGGAAAGTGACATGGAGTATGCGCTAGAGGAACAAGGAATGGATGAAATAAGCGATGACGAAATGGCTACTTCAGACAAGGATATGAGCACGGACTCAGAAGAAGAAACAGATAAAGAAGAAGTTAAACGTAAAAGGAAAAATGAAGAAAAATTAAAAGAAAATATAGAGAAAAGGATGAAACAAAGTGAAACAAATGAAAATGCACAGAAATGGAAATGCCCAGCAAGCGGATCAAGAAATCCTGAGGGAAACAGCGACCGTCCGCAAATAGACGAAGAAATGCCCAAAATGGAAAAAGAAGATCGACAGCTCCTGGAAGAAAAAAGCCTAGCAAGCGGATCAAGTCCTATAGCGGGAAAAAGCGGCCGTCGGCTAACAGACGAAGAAAGAAAACGCATAGAGACACAAGATCGACAGCTCCTAGAAGATTTAAATACGTATAAAGCAAACTCAAAGGATGAAATAAATAATGATGAAATAAATAATGATGGAAAAGTAATGACGGAAAACGGAACGCGAAGCGCAACGGAAAATGGAAATATAGAAAGAAACACTGAAAGACAAAGAGAACAAACGCCAGAACCGAATTTCAGATCGCCAACGCAAAGTTCGAAGAGTCAGGATGCAGGACAAATCGACGATGACACGCAGAATATCGAATGTACAGGAATCGGACCGGCTTTCCCAATACCGACAGCACCGACTAGGATTGGCAATAGTCAACCAGATAATATTAACAGAATCGACGACGAAGAAGAAGATTCAGAACAGACGGGTACAACGGACAGGGAAACGGACGACGAAGACTACCAACCAACGAACTACCACAGGAAAAGACTAACAGCGCCACGACATCAACGAAAAACAAGAAATGCAGAAGATAACGAAATTGACAGAAGAGACATTGT
>OZ022494.1:1032884-1104458 GCA_963989405.1 Trypoxylon attenuatum | reverse complement strand
ACATCGACGATATCTTAACTTGTCTTCCTTCCAAAAACATCAATGAAACTGTCGACATTTTCAATAGTTATCATCCCAGGCTCCGCTTCACTTTCGAACTAGAATCAGATAATTCCATTCCCTTTTTGGATATCCTCATCATTAGACAAAATCAGACGATTATAACCAACTGGTACAGGAAACCCACATGGTGTGGAAAAACAATAAATTTCAATTCTCAACATCCATTTAGCCATAAACTTTCTATCATCACTTCCTTAATTGATCGAGCCATCCTTTTGTCACATAACAGTTTCCATTCTAACAACATACTATTGGTCAAACACATATTAACCGCGAACGATTTCCCACTCATCTTAGTCAATAAATATATCCACAGGAGATTAAAATATTTAAGAAGCAAAAATAACACACCCATTACCAGTCGACCTTCATCCAGTACCGAAAAACAAACACTTTGCATTATACCGTACGTTAAAGATCTTGGTGAATCCTTGAGTAGGTTGCTAGCCAAATTTAATATCACAACCATTTTCAAGAATAGTAATAAACTAAACTCTATCATCGGTTCTAATAACGATAAAATTGAGTTTTTCCTCAACACTAATATTGTTTATAAAATTAATTGCTTGGATTGCGAAGCTGTGTACATAGGTCAAACGAAACGATACCTTAAGGATAGGATACGTGAGCACAAACACAATCTTCATAACTCGAGTAATTTACACACATCTTTAACTAACCGCATGGTCACGGAATTACACACTTTTGATTTTGAGAACACTAAAATTCTTGCCTTTGAACCAGATTTATTTAAGAGATTGTTTCAGGAAATGTTATTTATCAAATTCAACGATAATACAGTAAATAATAGAACAGACATCAATAATTTAAATACCATATACAATTTCTGTAACTTCTCCTTAAAGTAACGTTTCAAACCTATTGATATATCAATACTACACATTCGCATTTGGCGCCACCACGTCACCATTGTATATCGCCACACTTCGTGCCCTTGTTCTGTGAAACTTCACTGCGCATGCCTTCACTTATGATCCATGAGTCACCAAGATGTAACCGGTCGAACCACACGTGCAACTAAGTTATCCTTAAGTTATTCATTTTTGTGAGAAAAATTCTAGTGGACTTGTTTACCAAAAAACACTTTTCAAGAATCCCTCAGTCAAACAACATTCATACTGGTAACACCTAATTCAAATTTCCTCGCAATTTCATTCTTTTCGAGAGTACTTAACCCTTCAACCAATTCGAAAATCATCAAATACTTTCACCTAATAGTAATTATTTTTCATATACTAGAGCATACATGTAGTTCTGGAATAATGGATATGGGCTCAAGTAATTAACTCCTCGCTTACTTCGCATCAGGCTCGATGGCTCCGACCATTGTACCTTTTAATACAATGATTGCGAAACACGTGCTTAGTGCGTCGCCATTAAGCATAAACCACACTTAGTCTTCTCCTACAAACCGGTGCTCATTATTCTTGTACAGCAAAAGTAATTTCCACAATGGTATGTTAAATGTTTAACATTTACAACTTTCTTGCTTTTTCTCTATATTTTGAATTTTATTTCATTTCAAAAAACTCAACCATCTTATTTTTACACATTTCATTTATTTCATAGAATCAGAAATATAACCGTTTTTTGGAAACCATTAAGAGTCGCTAGAAATTTTCATCACATACATACGTTCTTGTTACTTAGTACATAAGTTAAAATTCACACCGATCCGGACGCCATAAAAACTAGTTGTATACGAAACACTAGTAGGCGAATAGAACATACAAATTTGAAGGCGTAAGTCCCGTACCAAGTACTTATTCCAAATTGGTTGTTTATTGGAAAGTTATCTATTCAGTCACTAACACCTTGATGTAACGAATCTTATAGATGTGAAATTTATTAACGAAGTTTCTGAAGAGGACTCCGGATGAGGAGTTGAAACGTAAAACAAAAATACAACTGTGTCATCTTTGTATAACGGATTGAAGAAAATGGCGGATGCACCCAATAAGTAACGTATTTACTTCGACATAAATCCGATGTTTTCTTAGTTATGAAAGATTATATTGCAAAGAGTGAGGCCCGGTTTAATTTGAAGCTAGTAAATTTATACTGTGATAATGTGTGATAATGGTGATAATGGTAGAGAGTATTTCAAATTAGAGTATATTTCAAATGAAATCAAGGAATATTGTATACAGAAAGGGATAAGCTACCACTTAACGGTTCCGAGAACTCCTCAACAAAACGGCGCGCAGAGCGCATGAATAGAACAATTACTGAGAAAGCACGGACGATGATAAATAGTGCGGGATTAGGTAAAGAGTTTTGGGGTGAAGCAGATTTGACCGCGACGTACTGTGACGTTGCACTTTGCAACGTCCCAAAAATTAGTAAATTCCCGGCACGGGAGACGCGACGAGCACACCTCGGGGCCTCACAAAGACAATGAGCGCCGACTAATGCCCGGTGAATCCTTTTTTTTCAATGACAACCACCGAGGCCGAAGATCGGAGCCCAGAGCCACCGGGACTGCCACCAGGGGAAAGAGTCTGCAGAGGAGGCCGGATTCCCGCCCGGAGCGCGGTAAATACCGGACGTCCAGCGGGGGAAGAAGTCGCCGAAGCCGAGGCAGGCCCCGTCAAAATTGGGGACGGGATACCTCGCGGTACTCCAACCCCAGAGATTCCCGGGGGGGAAAGCGGGTTGGAGGGACCCACCGGCCCCAGGGGGGTTGGTGCTCGGTAGCGCGGGTCGACTACCCTTCCCGACCCTGCTGGACCGGAACGAGGATAACGATAAAGGAACCTGGGAGAACGGCAGCATCCCGCGGAGACGGCAAGAAGAGGGCCCAATTTTCCACCACCGATCAGGCAGAGCAATCCAGGGCAGGAGTCATCAGTTATCGACCGTTAATTTATGGCGTGGCGTTTCATGAGGTTTCCGGGGTGGGGGTAGTCGCGGTAATTAGCAAGCGCAGGAGATCCTCGCGGATCCGCACGATCCGCACGATCCGCGAGGAGTCCTCTTCGATCACCGACCGCGGACGAGTGTACACGCAAAAGTAAAGTAGTGCCGATTTAGGAGAGCAGCGACGAGAGAGGACAGCGAACACCCCAGCAGCCGAGACGAGAACAATGGTGAGGTGAACAAATTAGCCCTTTCGCGTTGCGAGATTTATTGCGTTGAGATTAATTATTTGTGTTATTGGGTGATCCATTTTTTTCTGTCGGCCGTGTTCAATTAAATTCCACGTCTCGGCTCCCTCTCCGTATCGATTTGCGAGTGTTATAAGAAAATTGTCGTCGCGATAGCTCGCGTATATCCGTTCCAGGAGTTGAAATAGTAGGTTTGACGCGTGTAATTCCGCCTTAGGGCGAGGTCGTTCTTAATAAATTGTGCGGACTCTCGGAGACCGAAATTTCTTTGTGAATTAATTTATACTCCGCCTTATCCAGTCCTTACGATCCTCTCGAATAACCGACCCCACCTGCTAATTTTGTTGGTGTCGCGCGTAATTTCGACTTGGGGAAGAATTCGTTTTTTTTGTGTGTGTGGTCGAGACTCGGTCGCGTAGACAAATTATATCGCGATTCCAGTAGAGTAAATTAAAAGCGGGAGGAATCCCGTGGCACGCGAGTGCCTGGCGCCCAGACGAGTGTCGACGGTAAAATTTGATCAGCGTTTCCCCAAGTCGAGTCCAAGGAATTTTTTTTGTTCGCGTGAAGTCCCGCTAGCCAGGGCCGTTTCGCGAAGTAGGTGCGGATTTCACGTGACAGTACTTACAAGGGAACCTCCCGAGGTGTGCGCCTCCGATTTCAATTAAACTTTGCAGGCCGATTAAGCTCGTCATTTTACTGCAAGCTGTCAACGCTTCTTGGTTATCTTTAAAATTCATAAAAATATCAGGTTCGAATCATCCGGACGATTACCTTTAAAATTGAAAAAATATCAATTTTAAATCACTCGGACACACCCAATAATAATCGGCGTCTCGTACAAAATAGTAAGAAATATTCAAACAAATTGTATTGTCAAAACGTCGAAAAAAGTAGGTACGTTACACGGTACAATTTTAGAGAATTAAAGTAACATTAACAACTGAAAAATATCTTTGTAAGAACATCCCCACATTCCCATCCCACGGGCCCATTCCAACTTTTCCACTATTTGTAAAATTGACGAAACTGTTGGGTCAATCGCTTGGACACACCCCATTGTAATACAAAATGTGCCGAACTGTAAGAGAAATAAACAACATGTTATACATATATGCATTCAGAAAAAAATTGCTTTCTTAATGTCCTATTGATAATTGCAAAAAATTGCCAAATAGAGGACCAATAATTTTTTTGTTATAAACAAATTATTTTTTTTAAATTTATGAACATTTTGAAATTGAGGTTCACGTCCTCATGGTTTCACATCAAATTTTTCAATTTTAAAACCTCTGAATATTCTACAAGAAATCTTAGTTTCGAGCCACCAGTGCCTCAGATACCCCAGTCCTGTAAACATTCCCATGCAGCCCCTGCTGCAATGATTCATACACAGCTGCACGCAAGACGCGCTTGAGTCACACAGCTACATCCTAGGGCTTGTCTAGGAAAATCCTAAGGGTTAGCCGCACTTTTTCCGAGAAATTGGTGCGCGCTCAACTATATAAACCACCGAAAATTCTGCTCTGGGAGTTCAGTCTTTGATTCTTCCCCGAGGGCGAAGCTCTGTCCTCCTTGTAGTAGATCGTGCTAGGCACTTTCGAAGCATTCTTAATCATTCAAATCTTAGACGCTGGAATATGGGGTTATTCCGAGGAAGATCATATTTGTCACTTTCGACCAAACTATTCAAATCTCTTTATAAGAATCACACGCTGGAGTACGGGGTTACTCCGAGGAAGATCGTACTAGTTACTTTCGACGAAATCATTGCATTAGTTGCGATTACTCTTGTAACCATTCAATTACGCCGCGAATCATATCTATGCGAACAGACGAGGATTACACAAAGGTATATTGTAACAAACGAACATACACTTAACAGGATTGTATACTTTATTCTTTGCAATTATTTCAATATAGTTACCTTATTTTTCGTGTCAATTACTCCTTTTCTACATTCAATTACCACCTGTCATAGCGTACAATACTGAAATCGACATCGTACATAGAACCCACATTTAGTGTAGGAATATTTAGTCGCTCAACTATTCCTATCCGGGGTAATATAAGACTAGAGAGAGATTCGGCGCCTTCGTGGAACGCCGTCTGGTACCTCCAGCATTTACCGTTCAGCCACCCTAAACCTTATTCCTTTCTGGGGACCTTCGAACCAACTCGGGTATAATCGGATTAATATTGTCGCGCCA
Organism: Trypoxylon attenuatum; assembly: GCA_963989405.1. Taxonomy (NCBI): domain Eukaryota; kingdom Metazoa; phylum Arthropoda; class Insecta; order Hymenoptera; family Crabronidae; genus Trypoxylon; species Trypoxylon attenuatum. Next base: position 1,099,057 of record OZ022494.1, on the reverse strand, counting down.
ATAGGTCTCATTGACTATAGCGCAGTGAGATGTGTTCGGACCTCAATTAAAGATCTGACTATACATCTGGTAGGACGGGTCTCTGGACTGACACCCTCGCGAATCAGGGAAACAGTCGGGTAGTTTAAAGAACGATTATATAAGTAGGGCTCCCTGCCTAAAGACACCGTTAGACTTGAGAGAGACTAGGCGCCTTCGTGGAACGCCGTGTGTTACCTCAAGCTGGGTCTTTCCTACCCTTAAACCACATCCTGTACCAATCAGCTTCGACCGTCAAGGAGAATCCGCCTGAAAGGTATTATTTTGCCAATAGTGCTCATTGACATTAGCGCAGTGAGATGTGTTTGGAACTTAATTAATCTCAGGCTTATTCGAATTGGCGACTGTTGATTGGGCTCGCATACCCTTGAAGGTTTAGGAGTGAGCACGTTTTCCGTAACCGAACGGATAAAAAAACGGTCTCGCACGGCTAGCCCGTAACATGAGCATGAAAAACTATGAAACTTTTTCCGAAGAAATATTCTTGTATGTGTGATAGTTACCGAGATAGCCCTTTGATGCTCCAACTTTGGAGGGTAGTTTCACCCCCTAAAAATGGAATTTAGCCGCTAAAAAAAATACGAATCTCTTATTTTCACGAGCTTAATCGGCCTGCAAAGTTTATTTGAAATCGGAGGCGGATACCTCGGGAGGTTCCCTTGTTAGTTAATTTGACCCCAACAACGGCTCTTGCAATAGATAAGACACCATACGAATTGTGGCATGATAGTAAGCCCAAAATAAAGTATCTGAAGGCGTTTGGTTCCACAGTGTACGTTCATAGCAAAGTTAGAAATTCGAAATTTGATGAAAAATCTTACAAAGCAAGGTAATTATTTACAATTGGGCACTCTTCACCGATTTGGCTGAAATTTGAATATGCAGTAGAGTTGAATGCGTAGATGATAGATCTGCAAGTAAAAATTGTCGCTCTCTTTTGGTTTTCGAGTTATTAACATTTATATGAAAAATGTGATATGAAAAACTTGACCGATTTGGCTGAAATTTGAATATGTTGTACTCTTCGATACGTAGATTGCAGATATACAAATAAAAATGGTCGCTCTCTTTCCGTTCTTGAGATATCAATAATTATGTTAACTAATTATATAACAATAGGTAGCTGTTTGAAGATACGTGAAAGGCGTCTTGTTCTGCTCCGTGCGTGCGACGAGCGAGCGAGAGAACTTCGGTTGGTTTGATGCTCGGCCTGTTTACACTCTGTCTCTCGCTCTCTCGTCGCTCTCCTAATTAGCTGGTAGCGGTACGCCTCGCTCCCACATTAAATGATCTCGCGAAATTTCGGGAACCTTCGCCTATGCGACAAGCGTCAATCCTACCGCCTGCGAGACCAGAAAGCGAACAGCTATCGGGAGCAACGATTCTCGGTTCCTCGGTCTCTCCGCTGTACTGTTATCGGATCTCCCGCGACAACGAAAATAGAGAAAGCCTGACCTACGAAGTGTAACTCGAATTAATCCCACTTTCCGAAACCATCTACCGTGAGAGTTATCGCACAGTAGCGCTTTGCCGATTCGGCTGTAAATTAAATATGTTATAGAGCTCGATGCGTAGATTACATATTTGCGAATAAAAATTACCGATCTCTTTCTATTCTTAAAATATTAATGATTATATGCGCGAAAATGCACTATTCTTTACAGGCACTCTATAAAATACTGTTCTCCTTCTCGAATTTCATGCATTATCATTATATTATACGTTAGCGCCCCCTTCACCTCACCTGGCACAGAGCTGACCTGTGACTGTAAAGCATGATTAGACTTATCAAGTTTTACAGTTGCGCCCCCTTCCCCGCATCTGACACTGACCTGACCTGCGACTGTAAAGCCTAATGACATTTAATACGTTTTATAGTCACAAGTCAGGTCAGTGCCAGATGAGAGGAAGGGGGCGCAACTGCAAAACGTGATAAGCCTCATTATGCTTTACAGTCACAGGTCAGGTCAGTGCCAGATGAGGTGAAGGGGGCGCTAACGTATAATATAATGATAATGCATGAAATTCGATAAGGAGAGCAGTATTTCGTAGAGTGCCTGTAAAGAATAGTGCATTTTCGCGCATATAATCATTAATATTTTAAGAATAGAAAGAGATCGGTAATTTTTATTCGCAAATATGTGATCTACGCATCGAGCTCTATAACATATTTAATTTACAGCCAAATCGGCAAAGCGCTACCTATTGTTATATAATTAGTTAACATAATTATTGATATCTCAAGAACGGAAAGAGAGCGATAATTTTTATTTGTATATCTGCAATCTACGTATCGAAGAGTACAACATATTCAAATTTCAGCCAAATCGGTGAGGAGTGCCCAGTTGTAAATAATTATCCAAAGCAATATTAGTTTTATATGTACCAAACGGATACAAAGTTTGGAATGTTGAGCATGAAAGATTTGAAACAGTAAGAGATGTAATAATAGATGAGATAAATTACTTCAAATCTCGACCTGTAGTGGAAAAAGGGAGTCCAGGTGGTGATTCACAGGAATCTGAAGTATCGCAAACGATACCTAGAGCGCTAAGAAAGCGCAGTGAGGTAAATAAATCCGGAGGTGAAGAGCCAGATGTATTAAAGAGACAGAAATCTGATGAGTGTAAATCAGATACAGCAGAGTCGAGAGTAAAAGTAATCGTAGAGTCTGAAAAGGATAAATCTGTCATTCAAACAGATATAGCTGAGGAACCAATACCCGAAGATAGTAGAATTGAAACACTGAATGATAGTGTAGAAGTTAGGAGAAGTAATAAGGTTAGACAACTGCCGCGTATTTCATATGAAGAAGTTGACATCAACAAAGATTATCTTTTGTGTGCTCAGACTGTAGTATATAGGGTTCCTACCTCGTTTGAGGAAATTATAACGAGACATGATAGAGCTGAGTGGGAACATGCAATTAAACATGAGATAGATTCACTCATTGTTAACAAGACTTGGAATTTGGTGACAAAGCCAAACGATAAAAATATTGTTGATTGCAAGTGGGTATTCACGATTAAAAACGATGAGTTTGGAAAATCAGTTAAATACAAAGCCCGGTTAGTAGCACGTGGTTTCAGTCAAAAATACTTAGAAGATTACAATGAGACGTTTGCACCGGTAGCTAGAATTACCAATTTTCGATTCCTCATTGCGTTTGCAAATCAACATGATTCACTGGTCCATCATATGGACGTCAAAACCGCGTTCTTAAATGGTGTATTAAAAGAGGAAATATACATGAGAATTCCTGAAGGGGTGAAATGCAATGAAAACCACGTTTATAAGTTAAATAAAGCTTTGTATGGTCTCAAGCAGCCGGCCAGATGTTGGTTCGAGATGCTAGATAAAGCACTTATACAGAAAGGTTTCCAGAACTCATCGGTGGATCGGTGTATATATGCTACGGTAAATTTGATAAATCCGGTAATTATGCATATTTACCGATTATTATGCATACTTACCGCTCATTTCGGTAAATGTGATAAATTCTGAAGAAATCTGAAGAATTTATCACATTTACCGGCGATTTTACATAATTCCCAACTTGTAATGGTAAATGTGATAAACTCTTAAGTATTTATCGAATTTACCGGCGAGTTTACACAATTTCCACCTGATAATTGTAAATATGATAAATATCTTGACTGATTGGGCCAGTAGAATACAGCGCAGCCTTTTGTGTAGTTACCAGTTAGAAGTATAGTTTCTGTTGGACATTATCGTAGAAAAAACTACGAATAACAATATTTGGTGGTAATTATTTAGAAAGACGGTGATAAATTGTATCAAAATTAAATGATACCGGCTTTTACGGTCACAGGTCAGGTCAGTGCCAGATGAGGGGAAGGGGGCGCAACTGTAAAACGTGATAAGTAGACTGCGGATCTTTATGCAAATATGAATTTTATTATTCATAGAAAATTGAATGGAGTTGTTTTTAAAACGTGTTATCCACCTTTCTGAAATTTATATACTGCAAGAAACATTTTAAATTGTGTTTTTAGTAATCATCATCATAAAAGTCCGCAGTCTAGTGATAAGTTTCATTATGCTTTACAATCACAGTTCAGGTCAGTGCCAGATGAGGGGAAAGGCCCGCAACTGTAAAATGTGATTACAATAATAAAATTATTCTTTCTACTCATGTCCTTGTATTCGAATATCGCGTTAGAAATTGGAATATGTAGTATTACATGATCATAATACATACTCGACAATTATTTCAAGCAGAACTTGTAATCTGACTATGCGAATCCACATAATTACCAAATATTGTTATTCGTAGTCTCTTCTGCGATAATGTCCAACAAAAACTATTCTTCCGACAGGCAACTACTCAAAAAACTACGCTGTGTTCTACTGGCACAATCAGCCAAGATATTTATCATATTTAGAATTATCATGTGGGAATTGTATAAACTCGCCGGTAAATTTGATAAATACTCAAGAATTTATCACATTTACCATTAAGAGTTGGGAATTATGTAAAATCGCCGGTAAATTTGATAAATTTTGAAGAATTTATCACATTTACCGAACTAAGCGGTAAGTATGCATAATAACCGGTTATTATGCATAATCACCGGTTTATCAAATTTACCGTAACATATACATTCTCGATAGAAAAGATATATCTAAGAATATCTATGTGGTATTATATGTGGACGATCTTGTGATTATAACAGCTGGGATTGAAACAATGAAAGGTTTCAAGAAATATTTGATGAACAAATTTAATATGACAAACTTAAATAAAATTAAATTATTTTTAGGAATTAGAGTCGAAAGAACCAATGGTAGCATAACGTCAGATCACAGTACATATATCAAGAATATTCTCGAACGGTTTAATATGCAGGACTGCAAAGCTGTTAACACACCTCTTCCTGGTACAATAGATTACATAGCTTTAAACTCTGATGTAAAATACGATGCACCCTGTCGAAGTTTAATTGATTGCCTAATGTACCTAATGATTTGTACGAGACCCGATTTGAGCATATCTGTAAATATTTTGAGTCGCTATTCAAGCAAAAATAATGCGGAGTTGTGGCAAGCCTTGAAAAGAGTTTTGAGATATTTAAAGGGATCACCTGATGTTAAATTAACTTATACTAAAGGCGAATATAAGAATATCTTGAGCGGGTTCGTTGATTCTGATTGGGGTGGTAGTGAACAGACAGATCGAAAATCAACAACGGGTTATCTTTTTAAGTTGTATGAACGATGCACTATTTGCTGGAATAGTAGAAGACAATCATCGGTCGCAGCCTCATCTACCGAGGCTGAGTACATAGCACTTTTCGAAGCCGTGAGAGAGGCAGTTTGGTTAAAGTCTTTGGCGACAAGCATGAACATAAAGATCTCAGATCCGATAGTCATATATGAAGACAATATGGGCTGCATTAGCATAGCAAACAATCCCAGCAATCACAAAAGATCAAAACATATTGATATCAAGTACCACTTCTCAAGAGAGCAAATTGATAACAAAGTAATCAGACTTGAATTTATTCCAACAGGTAACAAAATCGCTGACACCCTTACCAAGGCATTGCTGGTACCTAGATTTCTGGAGCTTAGAGTTGGCCTGGGACTCCAGTAGAAAAAAAATTGTCGAAAGATAACAATTATGTATTTATTTTATAGTGTGTGTGGTCTGGGTGGGTATTGCTGGGTTTCCCCACTCCTGTGTAATAAATGTTGGACCACTGTATTTGCTCCCAGTAGTAGAGTCAAAAAAAAAGGAAAAAAATTAGAGGAAGTATCGCCGTATATAAAATAAAGCTGAAGATATGTAGTTATTATTCATTCATTCATTCATTCGTTGTACTGTTTTACGTCACCGTTCCGGAGAATTTTCACTACGGGACGGGCCTCTGGGCGTGGGATTGGGATACTGCCCAATCAGCGCGGCACCCGCCGAAGCTGGTAGCCTCCCAGTTGGACAAAAGGACTTCTGGCCTGTTGGCGGACTACTGGTGGTGTCTTGATTCACAACGGCGCTGCTGCTACTTCTTGCCGTGACGGTCCAACGGAGCTGCTGTTTCCGAAAGCTAGAGGAATGGAAGGAAAGAAAGGTGATCGGATTCAGGAGTGGAACAGGAAACATTATTATTTGGAACAAAGGAGAAGAGGAGAAACTTAATTAAAGAGGCACCGGCATAAAAAAACCCCCTCCTGAAGGGGAAAAAAGCCAATGCCTCTTTCACAATGGACCAAACAAGACAAAGATGACAATTACGTCGAATACGCGCAGATTATAATAACTAATGGCCATAACACAGAGAGCTCTCTTACCTATCGTCTGTTGACTTGCCGACGCGGCAGTGACCCTCAGTCACAGAGACAACTCAGTCCTCCGCACTGTTGAGACAATCTACTCAGAATTGAAACAGAGCAAGGCACCCTGGCGACAATCTTCTAGTCGCCGCCCAAAGTATCCTTCCCCTTGGTGGGTCAACCGCAAGGCCGCCCAAGAAAGGATCAAGGGCTCGAGCCAACAGCACACACGCACACTCTTGCAGTCACAAACGCACCAAACTCAAAAACTATGTCAACTAGTGTGTAACGCTCGGCGGCCGATTGCAATCTGACTCTCGCCTCGGCAACGCTTCGCTCCGGAACCCCTTGGCCCCGCGCCCCTCATGAATAACAATTTCTAGTCGCATTGCCGAGCACCGAAGCGACGCTACGTAAACGACCTTAAATAAACTAAACTACCCAAATGCAAGACGATTCTATTTCAAATGCGAACACACCGCCCGCCTTCGTCTACCAGACGAATCCTCCGAACTACCATCCATCGGAGTCTACCGGGACACTGCGTTTTCATCCAGCGCTAGTGGACACAGTCGCGCGATATGCCGGCGTACGGTCGCAGTTGCCGTTTTCACTGTAACCACTCTAACTAACCCGTCCGCACCGCAATGTACCTCGACTACGCGCCCTAACGGCCATTTCGGAGACGGGTACCTGTCGTCGCGCAGGAGTACAATTTGCCCAACCGCAAAGTTCTCGGCGGGTCCTCGCCATTTCGATCGCTCTTGAAGGTGCTGGAGATGGTCAGAGGACCAGCGTTTCCAGAAACTGTTGCGGATGATTTGGAGCCAATGGAAGCGCTCCAAACGGCGTTCAGGCCCATCCGGCGGCGCTACGTCCGGGACCAGGCCGGATGTTTCTCCAATGAGAAAATGTGCTGGTGTCAGCACCCCCAGTTCGTCAGGGTCCGCAGATAACGCGCATATCGGACGCGAATTCAGGCACGCCTCGATTTCCGCCAGTACAGTGGAAAATTCCTCGAATGTAAGCAGCTTATCACCGAACGCTCGTTTAAGATGGTGCTTGACGGATCTTACTCCCGCTTCCCACAGACCGCCATAATGAGGAGAATTTGGCTGTATAAAAGACCAGGATGTTCCGTCGTTCGCCAAAGTCGCAGCCGCAGCCGAGTAAAGCTCTGAACCCGCTTTAAACATTGCCCGCAATTTCTTATCCGCACCCTGACAGTTCGTCGAATTGTCTGAATATATATTTCGGCAAATACCGCGCCGACTGACGAAGCGTTTGTAGGCGACGAGGAACGTTTTCGCAGTGAGGTCACTTACTGTCTCCAAGTGTATTGCTCGCGTGCTGAAACATACAAATAGTGCAACGTAGCCCTTGTAGGCCTTGTGTCCCCGACCCTTAGACGTCCTTATCGAAAACGGACCTGCGTAGTCTAATCCTGTCACAGAAAAGGGTCTAGTCGAAGTCACGCGCGAAGTTGGCAAGCTCCCCATCATTTGATGTGCTAAACGCGGCTTGTTTCGCTGACAAGTAACACAATTTCTTATTACAGTTTTAACCAACCGATTACGACCGACAATCTAGGCATATTGCCCTATGACATTAGAAGTTAGGGTCGGTCCACCGTGTAAACACTTATGATGTGCGTAACGTACGATCAGGCGGCTGAGCGACGAATCGCGTGGTAAAATCGGCGGATGCATTTTCTCAAAGGGAAGTCTGGAATTCTCTAGACGGCCGCCCACACGCAGAATACCATCCGTTGTGTCGAAGATGGGATTCAGGCTGCTAAGAGCATTACCTTTCGCCAAACCCTTACCATCTCGAACCAATTTAATTTCCGCAGCCAGCGCAGTAACCTGCGCTAGACGGATCACACAGATTCGCGCTTCGGACAATTCCGATGCAGTGAGAAAGTCGGGGAGCAGCTCGAGCCCGCTCCGGCGACGTCTTAGGACTTTTAACGGCCGCAAACAATATGCCACGACTCGAATTAGCCGAGTTAACGACGAAAACCTGCTCAACAATTCCGGCTCTCCGGAATTTGCCTTGACGTGCAGCACTTGCGGAACGGCCGCTGCCTTGGACCATTGCTCCTTCGACATCGCAAGCCAGCCGGGTCCATGCCACCATAAGTCTGCGGAGGTCAAGTCGGACGACTTACAACCACGCGTCGCGAGATCTGCCGGATTTTGCTTAGTCGGAACATGCGCCCAAACAGCGCTCGGCAACTCAGTCTGAATGAAAGACACCCGATTGACCACAAAAGTCTTCCAGGTACATGGGTGCTTGCGAAGCCAGGTTAGCACAATCTGACTGTCCGTCCAGGCGAGTATTGGGAGGTTTTGAAAACATTCTAATTTCCGAACATGCTGCAAAAGCTTGATCAGAAGAACCGCACCGCATAACTCTAAATTTGGTATGCTCACTGTTTTTACCGGAGCTACTTTACTTTTGGACGTTAGTAGCACGACCCGACACCGACGAACATCGTCGACTATTCTGAGATACATCGCAGCAGCAAAGGCGCGAGACGAGGCATCCGAAAAACCGTGGATTTGAGCACTCGAATTCAAAGGCGAACCGATCCATCGCGGCAAAGTTAGAGTCGGTAAGGACGAGAGTGATCTACAGTAATCCACCCAACGCTCGCGCAGGTCCAGTGGTAGCGTTTCGTCCCAATCGTATTTACCGATCCAGAGATCTTGCATTAGAATCTTCGCGATGACGGTCACAGGCGCAAGCCAACCCAACGGATCGAACAGGCGTGCTATGTTCGATAGCACCGAGCGCTTTGTGCTCGCTCCTGCTAGCTCGTCAAACTTCAGAGTCGCGAATGCGAACTCATCCGATTCGGGATTCGAACGAAGGCCAAGAGTTCTAACCGTCTCGGTCTCCTCGTCCCCAATTGATTTCACCTCGCCTGATCCCTGTTGAGGAACTCGTGGAGGTAACAATTCGGATTCATTGGCCGCCCATTTGTCGAGTTCAACACCTGCAGTGCGCAACATGTCGACAAGCTCTTGGCGAATCCGAACCGCAACAGCGAGTTCATTATCCCCGGCGAAAATATCGTCTACATAAGTATTCGAACTCAAACATTGTGCGCCAAGCGGAAACCGACCCGCCTCATCCTTCGCTAATTGTTGGAGCGTACGGATCGCCAGAAACGGAGCACACGCGGTGCCGTAAGTTACAGTGCTCAACCGATAATCTACCGGAGTCATTGAACGATCAGGCGCCCACAAAATTCTCTGAAAATACTGATGCTCTGGTATTACGCGAATTTGCCTGAACATTTTCATGACGTCGGCGGTAAACACAAAACGGTACCGACGCCAGTTCAGCAGAATCAGCGGTAGATCGCTCTGGAGGGCCGGACCCTTTCGCAGGAAATCATTGCAACAATGCCCATTCCCGACCTTACGCTTCGCATCGAACACGACGCGTACCTTATACTTATCACCCGAGACTTTAACTACTGGATGGTGCGGTAAGTACCACGCTTTAGGATTGTGAGTCGCTGCTTCCGGGACACGCTCCATATGTCCGAGATTCTCATACGCTGCCATAAATTCCCGATAAGCGCAAGCTAGCTTTGGGTCTCGATCAAAACGCCGATACATGTGAGACAAGGTCGATAGCGCCATCCTTCGAGTCTCTGCACCGTCCTCCGGCAGATTCGGCTCAAAGGGCAGGTGCACGACGTACCGCCCGTTGGCGTCGCGAGTGTGCGTTTCCCTGAATGAGTCTTCACAGACCTGGTCTACAGGATCGAGAGCCGTACGAGAAGCTGGTAAACCTTCTAAGTTCCAAAATCGCTGGAGAATCTCTTCCAGATCATCGTCAACCGCGCAATGAAACACACGAGCCGTTGAACAGTCTCTCGGCCCCGCCCGCCGTGAACTCTCCGCGAGTACCGGCCCCGAGACCACCCAACCTAGAGCAGGGATGGGCATTATTCGATAAATTTTCCTGCCGACTAGATTTAGTCGGCCGAAAATGCGGGCGACTAAATTTAGTCGGCAGGAAATGTGCCCGACTAAATTTAGTCGGGCGCATTTTGGCGTGGAAGATCCAATTTGGCGTGTACCACCGGTGGTACACGCCAAATATGATCTCCGGATCGCGTGTACCACCAGTGGTACACGCCAAATATGATCTTCGGATCGCGTGTCACACTAACCTGATTTTTTCAATATTTTTTTAATTTTCTTTCATAAAAATCAATTTTCTTATAATTATTTTGAATGTATTTGTAACAAAGAATCAGCTAAACTCATTTTAGTCGGCCGAAAATGCGGGCGACTAAATTTAGTCGGCGGGAAATGCGGCCGACTAAATTTAGTCGGGCGCATTTTCGGTCGACTAAATTTAGTCGGGCACATTTCCTGCCGACTAAATTTATCGAATAATGCCCATCCCTGACCTAGAGCAGTATCTTGCGCAATTAGCGACGATGCCGGAAACCCTTTCAAACCCGCACGCAGGAGCTGCCCGTAAATGTCCGCACCCAGAATAATATCAACAGAATCAGGCACATGAAACAGCGGATCGGCCAGGGGCAATCCTGCGAAAATTGAAAGGTCTAAATGCACCAAGCGACGTGATGGAAGCCGCGAGGCCACCTTTGGAAGAACCAACGCTTCCACCTCGAACACCTCCGACGGGTGTATCACCGACTGAATCTTGAACCGCGTAATCGCCCGTGCAACACCCGCCGAACTTGCACCAAGTCCGGACAGCGATATTTGAGCGCGATGCCGTTGCAAGCCAAGAATATTCGCGACAGCGTCCGAGACGAACGACGCTTCAGATCCCTGATCTAGCAGAACTCATGCACGGGTGTGCGCACCCTGTAGTCCTATCGCCAATAAAACCGAATATTCCTTTGACGTAACTGTAGCAGTGTGCACATTAACCTCCGCAGGCTTCGCCTCTGTCTCAGGCCTCAACTCGCTAAACGTACCAGGCTTAGGCTCCAATGCCCGAGTGTCAGCGACACCTGCCCGATTGGCAGTAGTTCTCGGAGTCGCGTTGTTCGAATGAATGAGGACATGATGCCTGCCTTTACACTTCAAACAACATTTCGAAGACGTACAGTTTACCACTCTATGCGGTCCGAAGCAATTGAAGCAAAGATCTAAACGTCAAATTTCTTTACGGCGCTCATAGATCGGCTTTTTCCGCAACGCAGCACAACCTGAAAGCCAGTGCACGCCCGAGCAGTGCGCGCATTTCGGTTTATCTTTCGCAGCGGTAACGGAAGCCGTGTGACACGGCTTGCGCGCTGTCGAAGACCGTCTTGACGCCGAAACAGTGGCTTTATCGTTTCTGTTTTCGGACACGAGCATCCCCAGGGTCATGGCTCGATTTTCCAAAAACTCCATTAATTTCGAAAATTTCGGGAAACGATCGAGCACGTTTGCATCGGCTGAACCTGCGCTAGCATTCAACACAATCCGACGATCCTGTCTACTTAGTTCCATTTCCCATGCCTTACGCGATTCTGGATCCAAGAATCCCGACAGAATGAACAGCCACACATCCCAATGCTCGACTGGCATTTTCAGATTAGACAGGGCGCGAACTATGTGTTGCGATTCATCGGCGAGCGAACGCACTTCAACGGCCGACTCTCGTTTCATGAGCGAAATATTCAGTAGTGCGCGTAGGTGGCTATAAACGATTAAGCGGGGATTATGGAATCGCGCCTTGAGAGCCCGCCAAGTCGACGCGTAGTTCGCGTCGGTCGTGCTAACGTCCTTCACCAACTCAGATGCTGTGTCCCTTAAGCAACCTTTCAGATATTGCAATTTAGTCGCATCGGAAGTCGCGGAACATTGTGCACCAACGTCGTGAATAAATCGCAGAAATGTTCCCAATCTTCGTATCTTAGTATTAATCTTCCCACTCTGCACAAGATTAATACTAAGTTGTAACCTATTACCTACTATCACTACAGTCCTGATCTTTATACAAATATGAATTTTATTATTAATAGAAAATTTTAAGGAGTATTTTAAAACGCGTTATCCACCTTTCTGAAGTTTATACAGTACAAGAAGCATTTCAAATTTTGTTTTCAATAATCATTTGTAATTTGCAGATACTTGCAACATCGAATTCTGGCCATTTTACATAAGAATCCGGAGTCCAAATATCACATATGTACAGTACTGGTTCCTAACTATTTATGCTCTTTTTCTCTTTTCGTAATTATAATCTTAATTCTACTTCTAAGTCTACAATCATTTCTTTTCCGTTTAGGTGTACAATAATAGGTAAACGATAGTTAGTAACCCAGTACTATATGTGAAAGTATGTAATATGTTCATTGGAAATTTTATAATAATAATATAACTAGTGACGACGTGTGTGAATAATCGACCCGTTACTTAAACGGTATTAGTAGTCCGTAAGATTCGTCGTATTGAGATTTTGTATCTTTCTCATTTGACTTATTCTATAATATCTACGATTCTGATGTTGATATGACTTTAATGCTTTAAAATTATATTGTTAGAATTGTGCTAGAGAACTTTATACAGGGTGGAAAGTAACAGGTGTAAACAATTTTAGGGGGTGGTTCCATGCTTCAATAGAAGTCCAAAAGTCCTGTACCAAAAAGTTGAAATCTCAACCCTTTCGCAGATATGAGCATCTAAAATTTGAAAAGTTGTGAAATTTGAAAAATTCATATCTGCGAACTGGATAACGCAGAACTGGACGCAGCGAACTGGACGTTCTTCCCCAACAGGGGCCTCTTTTCCCCAACAGGGACGTAGGGTTTTTTATGACAGCATTCCTTAGTCAAATCACGGTTTGTCCCTATAAAGAATTTTGGTAAAATGTTCATTTAGCTTTAATTTCTCAGTTTGAACCGCGATCATTCCCTTTCCTTTTCCCTCTTAATGGTTGTGAGTAAACAAAGCCTACAAAGCCAGCATGCATTCGAAAAACAGCTTCTGGACGAATCTTGAATATTTAACCTTGATTTGACCTTTTCAAGGTCACTAAAAAAAAAATTTGAAAATTGTGTTTTGAACGTGGAATTTCCCGCGCTGTCAGGATCCGCCGACAAAAATAGGACGTCTCATTCAAAAAATTACCTTTGACCTTCAAATGACCTTGAAAATTGACACCAAGGTCAAAATTATTATTGGGGTTAGGTGTCCCCCTTGGTCCTGAATAACTTTTGTCTGAACATTTTTTTTGTATCCGGCTTAGCAACAGAGATATTCGGCTGCGTCGATTAAAATGAGCCACCCTGTATAGTACTGGGTTACTAACTATCGTTTTCGTTTTATTGTATATTTATGCACTGTGATGAAGCGTTCTGTAGCCGCTCCGTCACCGCCAGCCTCCGCGTGAGACAACTTGATGCGCACGCCGGGCCGGGGGGGATTCGCGTTCTGAAGGGCCAAGCGCACAATAAATAAGATAAATTACTAACCCCGTTGCTACCTTGTACTTTTGAGACAGGACAGTTCGGCGAACAGTCCAATTTCCTAATCGGTGCTTTCGACCATGTCTTGCGGAAATTCTATTGAAGTCGCGAATAGTGTGCAGAGTAGAGTTTGTCGGCCGCGTGTTAGATCCTTCGCTGAGTTTTTCGGCCGTGTGGAGTGAATCCGAGGAGCAGTGACCAAAGGTTAGCAGGTTGGCGGAGACGGTAAGTGCTTGATCTTTCCCTTTGCGTCTTTCCGGTGCGTGTGTGTGGTTCTCGGGGCAAAATAGGTGTGGCTTTGTGCTCGGTCCCGAGAGGAACAGACTAGGAGAGGTTTGACCGGGGAAACAAAGTCGCGCGGTCCGTGACGTCTTCGGGGGGGGGGGGGGGGGGGCTCGAAGGCCTCTCCAGGAACAGGCCAAGTGGGTGACCGTAGGGCAGCGAAACACCGGGCCTGAAGACGCGTAATCTCCCCCGGTTCGTGGTCAAGTCGAGTCAAAGGGCAAAACTAAGAAGTGCGTAGTACCGAGCGACACGCGAGCGGCGAGCGGCGAGCGGCCTCGTGATTGGCCGACGAGCGACATTCGAGATTCTAGCTTGTTCCGACTTCTAGCTTGAATCCGACTTATTTGCGGCCGTATCCACAGTCGAGCGAGTCAGGATTGAGCCGGATTTTTCGTTGGAGAGGGGGTGGATTCCCGAAGTCAGCCAAAACGGTGGCTTGAGCAAATTTTTGAACGTCCCGCGTCGAATGTCTGACGTCCAGTCTGTAGTTTTTAGTGTCCACTGTCCAGTTTTCAGCGTTCAACATTCAGCGTGTAGTGTCCAGTGTCCAGTTTCTAGCCATTTTTAGCCATTTCCAGAGTCCAGCCCTCTATCTTCAGATTTCTGGATCAGCCAGGAACACAGTAAGTAGTTGAAGATTATGTTTTGTATACTGATTTGCACCCAATTCAACTTTTAATCTGTATTTCTTTTTTGGTCTTCAGAATTTCAAATTTTAGAACTTTTACAATTGGAACATGAATTGGACTGGGTGCTTATGGGAGATGCTCACAATAAGTTTCCAGTACTTTCATTTTCGCTGACGCCAATCCTGTATCTGAGGATCTGTTACGTCCAAGCAGACGCAACGATGGGATAGGGGAAAATGTTGTTGACGAATGTAATTCTTACGTTTATGCCGAGCGGTATTTTAGTTGATTCTATTCGTGAACCGGGGGGGGGAGAGTATCGTGTGTTAAACTGAGTGTACGTAGTCGATCCCTATCTCTGACTGGTGCAAGATGATCAACGGTCGCAATCGAATGCAGTCTAACGCAGAGATTTAGACTTGCGGATCGGGAGGATCTCGAGGATTTGGTGTAGCGGGATCGGATGGTTGGGACGAACCGGGAGCTACTCAGGGCAGCTGCTTACCGGTCCGTGTCGGTAGGGTATCGCTAACTAGGAAAATTCGACTGCGACGGCTGGTGTTCCCTACGATAGGTACCTTTATTGTGGACAACTCAGTTCAACATTCGACAGGAGGATTACGGGGTTAATAACTACAACTAGTTTGATTTGGAAAGAGAAAAGAAATAACTATATTGTTACATTGGTCTTAATCGTGTGCGGGTTTCGGGGTTACTGCATGCAGAGTAAGTTCCCCTACATAGGGTGGTTCTTCTGTGCCTAGTCGGAAAAGCGCGGTGTTCTGGTGGATATAGAACTCCGTTCTCGGGTCCGCGGGGTGGCTGGACAACAGGTCGACCATAGGTATGGGCTTCGGCTCGATATCAATTATCCTCAGAGACCAGGGAACCTCGTCTAGTAGTGCTGCGTCTGTCACGGCTGGATCGGGGAAGACGAGCGGAATGGAGTCGTCAGTGTCGTACGCCCCGATGAGGCCGTCGAGATACTCGCCCGGGGTGTTCGTCTGTCGGTGGAGTCTTTTAAGGTGGACTCGGAGTCCGGCCCGACGGGTGCGTTTCTTGGCTTTCGGATTTTCACTCGGAGTACCATGATTACGCGCCGTAACGTCCCGAGAAGGAAAGAAGACTTGTTCCATCGCGCGGTGTGATTGCTCTCGAGGCTTCAAGACGAGTGAGTTCGCGGCGCAAGACCACGCGGGTTAGTGCCGGGTTATACATGCTGCCTGTGGTTACTCCGGTTTTTTTTGGGTGGCACGGTAAGTATTGTTTTGGTTTCTTATGTTAGCGAGGCTTGTTGATATGAACGAACCGGAGGTTTCTACTCAGACACCGCAGCCAGAAAGACGCGCAATTTATTCCCTACGATCGAAATTTGGATTGTGTCTCAGGAGGACTGGACCCAGCCCGTAAGGAAGGAAGACCAGGAGTGGCCAATGAATTAAGAGGAGGCGACCGTGAGCTACTCTAGGCAGCTACCGAACGGCCTGTGGTTTAAGGGGAGGTGATTCTATCAATGCGGAAATGGTCGATGGTAGAAACACTAATCTGGCTGAGGTATACTGCGCGGGATGTAATTTGGAGTGCTACTCTAGATTTGTGGTGGGATCTACTTTTCCCGGACGCTCTGTCGGGTATAGTTCACCCTAGGAGCGGGGCCCAAGGGGACAGACCCACGGAAGACCAGTGGTGAAATGAAGAGACAGAAGATGTGAAAAACAAACTAATTTATTTAAGTAATGAAAGTACTCTGACTTAGAAGTAAGCAAAAGTAATGTAGTAACTTAGGAGTAAGCAAATGTAACTTAGGAGTAAGCAAATGTAGTTTAGGAGTAAGCAAATGTAATGTTAGTAACTTAAGCAAATGTACGAAAGCTTAGTAATTAAGGGTTTGTAATGTTGGAGTTCAAGAAGTGAAAATAAAGCGGTCTAATGAGGTGTGCGGAAGTCGGATGAGAAGCGTTTGTGGCAGAGTGAGGTGTGGTCTCCGTGTTCTGCTTTCGGCGTTCTTCATTTGATTTATATATTCCAGTATTGGATAGATGGTTTCGAGGATCATCATCCTTGAATCCATCTATCGTCAGGAAAATCAATATTAGATCCTACTGTTAATACATCTATTGTTTTCTAATCCGCTTATCTTAGCTCTAGGTTTTTTGCTACTGTGTACATGTCGAGTGCGCGAACTGTCGCGTTTATACTCGCCATCTACCGGCTTCTTCCCGACTTCTGCACCTAATACTAGCGCATACTTAATTTTAAATGCAACCTTAATAAAAGGTTATATTAAAATTTGGCTGGATGTAACAGGATCATAAAGTGTATGTATTTTTTCTCCATTAATCTCTGTCTTAAGTTCGTGAAGACTAATTCTATTTGTAATTCTAATTCTATTTCAGATATAATGTCATCCACTTTAGAAGATGGACAGCCGTAGATGGACGTTTGGAATTTGGAGGAGATGTCCCTGCCTCAAGCGAGGAATGCAAATAAAACTGTAATATTCTAATAAAAATGTAATATTTTAATAACACTGTTTATTTTCTAAATCGAAAAAGGTTTTTTATTCCCTTCCTTTTCGAATTAAGATAGTTCTAGATTTAGTTCTGCCGATCGCGCTTTGACAATGCTGAAACTTAACACACGTACTTGAATTCGAGTAGAAAGCGGAAACGATACAGAGCCTCGTCCGTTGTAACCTGTGATTTAATTAGTCGATTCGTCAGACCTTATCCCGACAGCACTCGTAGTCTTCTACATCACACACACGCGCTCGCAGTAAATGGCTCAGCTTCAGAACGCCGTTTGCTCCGTCGATCCAGGCTTAAGCCACGACTGTGAATACGGCGCGGCTCAGCTCAAAAATTCTGGCTCCCAAATGTCAGGCTTGAGCTCGCGGCTCAGCCACGACTGTGAATACGGGCCAAAAATGTATTTGGTTGGTACGTAGGAAATGTCGGATTTTGTTGAAATGTATACGTTTGTCTCCCTGTTTTTATTATGGTTTTGTTTGTGACATAACCTGGTTTATAGTCGTTGTTTGTTTGTTGCCAAAGTCACATTTTAGAAAAGAAGATTTTCTGAAGAGTGTTCCCTTCTGCTATTTGCTTAGGATTTTGCACCGATATGAATTCAACTGATATTCCTGTAATTTTCCTATATGAGCATAAACTTGGCAATAATGCTAATAATAATGCGAATAATACCAAGTTACCAAATTACCAAGTTTATACTCATATGAGAAAATTACACGAATATCGGTTGAATTCATATCGGTGCAAAATTCTAAGCAAATGACAGAAGGGAACACTGTTCAGAAAATCTTCTTTGCTAAAATGTGACTTTGGCAACAAACAAACATCGACTATAAACCAGGTCATGTCACAGACAAAACCATAATAAAAACAGGGAGACAAACGTTTACATTTCAACAGAATTCGACATTTTCTACGCAAAAACCCAAAAGAAAAATAAAATTTCGGGTACAAAACATACATAAAACTACATCTACAACTACAACTATAACTACCCTGCATGATTAAAACTAAAATGAATAATGAAAATGTTGGACGATCGTTCCTCCGCGACCTCGTCCACCTCGTCCGCCTCGGCCGCCTCGACCGCCTCGTCCATCATTTATAGCCCTGCGACTTCAGCGGTTTTGGGCTTGTAGCAGGCCAAAATTCAGCCACCGAAATTACCGCTACTTCAAACGAATCTGAAATAGTCAAAAAAACGAAATTATTATAAAGCTCACTGCGAATCATATGATACATATAAAATATTACTCTTAGTCGAGAGAAAAGGATCGCTTTGGTGAGGTCGAAATCTTACCGATTTGTGCAAAACTGTAATATTGTCAAAACAATCTGGAAATGATGAGTTTTTCTTTAAATAAACGCCTGAAGCCTGTAGTTTAGAACACCGTATTCAGATTTCACATAGCACGCGTAACTGCTGTTGTAGCACGTGAAATCTAAATACGGTGTTCTAAACTATAGGCTTCAAGCTTTTATTTAAAGGAAAGCTCATCATTTCCAGATTGTTTGACAATGTTACAGTTAGGCAGAAATCAACAAGATCTCGACCTCAGCAAAGCGATCCTTTTCTCCGGACTAAGAGTATAATGAGCCGTTTATGTTGCAAGTGGTTCTGGTCCGGAGCCCTCATTCAACTTTCCATGTGTCCAACTTTTCACGCCGACGGACTCGGCTTGAGCATTGGATGATATAGCTTACGCACTAGAAAAGGACAGGGTATGCCTACTTGAAAGAAAAGGAACACGCTAGTGGCCAAGACACTGAGCATTCCATAATAGCATTCCTGCTATTTCCTCTTACATTTGCTAGGACGTGCCCTCACAAATTGTGCCGATTTTTATGTCACTTTCATCGAAGAAATGTCAGTAATACGATAATGTCATTTGTATTCTGAACAAATTAGAAATAAAACATTTCCACTTTCCCATTAGCATTAGTCACATGCATTGTATATGCCTCGGTTCGTATCCAGTTTCCATTGCAGCAAAGCCGGCACGCGTCACGGCTCTACGCTTCGCTCGGCTGAAGGGGCACGTACTTGAAGGATTGGTTCATTCGCATGTACCTTTAGCCTAAATTTTTCTGAGGGACTTTATACGATTCACTCGACATACCGGCCTGTCTCTCATACAGTATGAGTAGTTCAATATCCAATGGGTAAATATTCCGTAAACGAGTAAAGATATAAGAATGTTCTTCAAGTAAATGTTGTTTTGTATAAACTGCTACGTATAATATCGTGATAGGTATAAGAGGTGACAGAAATTAAAACATCAAGTGTTATTTCAAAATGGAATGGTTTCTTCTGTAATTCAAGATTAATAGTAAACGTTTATACCACATTCAAGCATATGGAGCATACTGCGTTTTCTTTATATATGCCGTTGCAAATATGAAAACTTCCCATTGCTCAAGTAGACGTGACGTAATAATAAATACGGGTAAATGTTGTGAATAGAAGAGTTTCCCGATTTCTGCAGGAAATAAGGGACTGCAACCATGCAGTCGTAAAGTATGGGTAGCGGATGTTTTGTGCTGACGGTTCCTGTTCGAAGAATACAGACCCTAGTAGCAAGCGAAGCGGTGGGTCATGTACCCCTATTGTATTACCAGTGTTAATTTCAAAGTTTTCTATTTGTTATTCCTTGCGGATAAAAATTATATCATCGCATTCCGGAGATTTGGCTGATGAATGTGATATTGAATTTTACCTAATTTGTCAAAGCGCATCGAAGGTACATTACATGCATGGTAGAAAAGGAAAGCCGTTGTACAGCAGAGGGGGACCGCTACATTACAAAGACAAGGAGGGCCTGAAGTCGGTGTTGCTGTGTCTGAGGTTCATTGCACGTTATGTACCTTCGATGCGTTTAGACAAATTGGGTAAAATTCAATATCACGTCCATCAGTCAAATCTCAGGAATGCGATGATATAATTTTTATTCGCAAGAACAAACAAATAGAAAACTTTGAAATTAACACTGGTAATACAATACGGGTACATGACCAACCGCTTTGCCTGCTACTAGGGTCCGTATCGTCGAACAGGAACCGTCAGCACAAAACATCCGCTACCCATACTTTACGACTGCATGGTTGCAGTCCCTTATTTCCTGCAGAAATCGGGAAACTACAGCTGTTTCATGACCGATTTTCCACAAATTGTAATAGATTCAACACTTAGATCCGTACAATTACAGATTTGCAAGAAACAATTGTCACTCTCTCCCCGTTTTTCAGATACTGAGATTATACGTCAGGTATGATTATATTTATACGTGTAGAAATGGACTATTTTGACCACTGTATGGAATACTGTCCTTCTCATGTATTGTATTGAATTGTAATTATACTGGCCGTTGCGGTGCGTAAATTTTTACATATGTAGGAAACTAGTGTCGCCCGTTCCCTGTTTCTTTATTAGTATACAATATGTATAGAATACGGTACACATAGGATATGTCTCGGATACGGCAGTGTACTGAGGTGGCGCGAGAATTACCCTGCATAGATTCAGCGCTTTCATGATACGTGTTCTCAGTGTCTGCAAGGAAAAACCGAATTCGTTCTGTTAGTTCAACCATACGTTTGAACGCGAATCCCGCAATGTATCCTGCCGTGTTTGGAGTATGAGATGCTGAATTGCACGTTACGTGCATTTGTGTGTTTTCTGATTTGTACGACAATTATGATAGTGTCAAGCTATTTTTGCGGGAACTTGGGATCGAGAGACGTGCCTGGTGAATGTTTACCTTAGTCTTATGACAGGGACGCACGACTATTGAAGCCCCTGAAGTCATTTAAAACAGAAGTGACAGAATGCGCAGGCCAAAAACCAGTAACAGCTAGTACCCCATCATCACGCAGCCTTCGGGAATTCCAGGCAACATATTCTTTTATTCGAAGGGCTTCAATAGTCGTGCGTCCCTGTCATAAGACTAAGGTAAACATTCACCAGGCACGTCTCTCGATCCCAAGTTCCCGCAAAAATAGCTTGACACTATCATAATTGTCATACAAATCAGAAAACACACAAATGCACGTAATGTGCAATTCAGCATCTCATACTCCAAACACGGCAGGATACATTGCGGGATTCGCGTTCAAACGTATGGTTGAACTAACAGAACGAATTCGGTCTTTCTTTGCAGACACTGAGAACACATATCATGAAAGCGCTGAATCTACATGTACAATATACTACTGTTAGAAACACAGCAAAAAGGCGACAATTGTTTTCTACATACGTTCAATCTAGGCATCGAAACGTACAGTACAATTACAAGTGACGACAATAAGTTAGAAGGACAGTATTGTATACACTGCTCATGACCGTCAATGTCTACACATATAAATGTTACTATCAAAAGAACGGGGATACAGTCACAATTATTTCTTGCAAATTTGGAATGTGCGCATCGAAGTGTACAATCTATCAAAATTTATGGAAAATCAACGATCGGTCGTCTTTTAAATAATTACAGTGTTTTTACTATTCACTTTTTAAGAATGAAAACGATCTGACAGTGATGAAAAGTTTTTTCGGATTAGAATGATGCCAAGCACAGTGTAGTTTGTCGAGACGCGTTGAAGGAGTTCGCGATGTGTTGGTACCTTCTTTTTATTTGTCGCAGACTATCTTTCTCTCTGAGAGCGGTGTCAAATAAACGATTACGCGATTGAGTTGCCATTCGTCGGGGTTTGGCGTGGCAGAAAATCGCGTTCTCTATTGTATGGGGTATAGATTATCGGGACAATATAGAAGTGCGAAAATTTCTCGAAATTGTAATAATTAGCAGACATTGGTAAACAGATGCGATTGAGTCAGAAATGTTACTTGACGTTACAGTACATATTAAATGGTTCCAACAATTCGTGTGGACAATTTTTGTAACGGAGGCATCTCCTTCACTAAGCAGGTGTTAGCCTGACTCGTGCCAAGACCGAGACCCCTCCCTTCGTAATCGCTCGTGTAATCTGACCTGGCCCAGAGGTATATCCATCAGTGATTCGCAATTTAGATTTAAAACTGTCTTATGTACGATTTGTTTTACATAAAAGATTTTACATAAAAATACAGAATTTTACAAAAACATTAGGTATCTTGATCTGTTGATCTTTAACAAATCACAAACATGCAGCTCGTAGGAAACAAGATACCTAATGTTTTAGTAGAATTCTGTATTTAGCGAATCCGAGAAAAAGTACACCTGTAAATTACGTTTTACCCCACAATTACCCCCATGGTAGGTAGGTTTACCGGATTAAAATTCACCACAGACGGGTTACCCATAAGGGCCCTTTGAAGAATTTTCATAAATAACGCTGTAACAGGACGTTAAAATCCTGCTTATTGTTTGAATTCCCTCAACGCCAGCGACGAATCAAGCCGCGAAGTCTGACGAAGATGCGCGCACCGAAGCGGATAAAATTTCGGCAATTGTCGGAAATACTCGAAGGATTTAGGCCCCTCCCCGGGTGAGGCGATCAAGCGAAAGATCGACGAGAGCGACTTGCTCGCGTTGCGTCTAGCTGTTAAGACCATGTTGTTCCGTTCTTGTACGAAACTGTAAGAGCCGCAAAGATCGACGAGAAGCCCGCCATGTTGGCCGCATGGCGTAAAATTGACTCGCATCCGAAATTCGACGAAACCGATCACCGCAAGTAAGTGCAGTATTGTCAAATAAAATGATAGCCCTGGAACTTCCGTATCAGATTATTGGGTCCCCCAACTGACCGACCTTGGGATTGTCGCGTGTGCTTAATTAAATAGTTTATCAGTTTCCTGAAAACTGATTGGCGCCTAACGAACTTGTTGATTATTAATTGTCAAAATAGAGCCCTGGCAGCCACTGACCCCGGCCGCGCTAGGTGTGGGCATGAATTTCGCACTTTGTCAGGTTAGAGTAGAGTCGAAATAAAACGCCCGTCTCAACGCTGCGTTGTAGATGAATCACAGTTTTATGACTGCATGACGCTTCAGCGTCAGTGTGCACATACAAGTCTCGATATTCCTGAGGCTCTGTTGCGACAGGTCAGTAAGACACGGCTTATCTGGAGGGTCTAGCTACCGAATCGCGCTGTGACTGAAAAGGCGTTAGGGAGTAAGAGAGAGACCGACAGATGGAGTCGACGAACTGTGTAACACGTGCCCACAGAACTGCAATTCAGCAACAATGCTCTATTACCTTTGATTATCTTTGACGCCTAAATTGAAGAGGAGAACTACATGTTGTACAATTTCATATTTTCAAACGGACTGACAGTTCGCCATTTCGGCACGGGACTTTTCAGTTTCACCTGGCACACGAATACGTACACAAATTCGTTGGCACACTGACTTACCTGCCGAAAGAGAAACCGATTGAATGAAAGGGCAGGAATGTGAGATCAGGAAGTCGATGAGTATCGGCTACCCAAAAAGGTACGGTATAAGGCGCATAGCTGAAACTATTTATACTGAATATGTACTTCAAGTCCAACACTTCTGTATTTTTAATTTTCTATGAATAAAAACTGTATTACAATACCACTTACCTCTTTCTCTTTACAATTGCACTAAATTCGGTGCAGTTCTGGAAACCCGTTGAAGAGATACACGACATACTTGTGCTTTCTTTTTCTTTTTCCCCGACTATCTCTTTCTATGACAACGGTTTTACAATAAAATGAGTAAGTAGAGTGCAGATTTTTGTGCAAAATAGGCAGTATTTCATATTATGATTGTCTATAAATTACAGATAATTATGGAACAGACGTTCTCAATTTTTTCTAACGCTATATGTTCAGATTGGTCGATCACATGTTTTATGAACGATTGCGTACAATTTTGTAACAATAATTCAATTGCATTCAGAATGCCGTTATTGTTATGTCTTAATTACTTGTTGTATTGTTTCTGTTAGTAACTAAATAAATCATTCCACACTTTTAATATGTCAGCACTGCAATACAATTTTTCATCGATAACGTTCTGCCGTCGCGCATGTTATAATCATCGTTTGTTGCATATGCGAAACGTTTACCTTGGGTTACACGATATAAAATAAATGAAATTGTGTACTGCATGTGTGTTTTGCTTTTACTGCATGATCCAAAATCACTTCTGCAGGAACCGTTTAAGACACCCAGCGCGCTTATTATGTAATAATAATAATCAGTCTGTAGGAAATACAGTAAGTAAAAATAGGGTGGAAAATATCCTACAAGTGGGCGCCTGTGTGAGTGCTTCCACAGAAAGCCCCATTTGTAAGAAGAATTTAGTGGCCGAAGATTGTGAAGAAGTATTCCATGGATTCAATAGTAATGTAGACAGCGTAATTGCACTGAGCGTAATGAAGAACGTTATACAATAAATAGAGTTTCAAATCGAAGAACCTGAAGATACTGGGAATGACGAAATGCAGCGCGAGCCTCAACAATTGGCGGAAAATAATGATCAGCTGGTCCCACCCGCCGTGGAAGAGATGAGAATCCCGCGGTTGGCAGACGATGATTCTCAAAATGAACATTATTGGATCGTGGAACGAGGACAGTCCGAGGAAGAACCAGCCCGACAACCACAGACGTTTGACATTGTTAGCTTTGAACATGTTTTCCGGCAAATAAAACAACTCGGCGATCATTCAACCATCGGTTGCGGCGTCGAGCATTTTAACATCGTTGGATTTAAAGAACATGGTCTGAGGAAAACATATACCGTACAGTGCCAAATGTGTCATCATATCCAATCCAGATCGTGTCATCCGACGGACGATGACACGATGGACATCAACGACGGTGCTGTTGTTGGAACTATGATGACGGGCGGTGGATGCAGACAGCTGCAGGACGTACTGTGTGCTATGAATGTCTCCTGTATGTCAAGTCACATGTACAGGAAGTGCGAAGAGAAAATAATTGATGTATTAGAACTGGCCGCACAAGAAGAAATGCTGAATGCTGGACAGGAAGAAAAAGAATTAGCAATTCAACATGGTGACGTGTACCCCGGCACCAACATGCCATGGATTACGGTTGTCGCTGATGGGGCCTGGATGAAGAGATCGTACCGCGGTGGAGATTATAATTCTCTGTCAGGTGTTGGAGCCATCGTGGGATACCGAACGGGGAAAGTTTTATATATCGGTATTAAAAATAAATTCTGTATAATTTGCCAAACAGCTGCTGCAGCGGAGCAAGAACCGCGAGAACATCGCTGTTACAAAAATTGGGGACGTCATCAAAGTTCCACTGGAATGGAAAGCGCTGGCATTCTGCAGGGATTCCAGCGCAGCATCGAAATGCACGGCGTTATATACGCCGTATTAGTCGCAGATGGAGATAGCAGTGTGCACAAGAAAATTCTGGACCATGATCCATACAAGGAATATATGGTGCGTGTGAAAAAGATTGAATGCTCCAATCACTTGCTACGAAATTTCAGCAGAAAAATAAATGACATAGCTGGAAAAGGCCGCTACAAAGATTTACGAGGGATTATAAAGCGGAATGCGCTACGCCTGCGGACAGGTGTACAGAAAGCTACCCGCCGGGCAGACTACTCGCAGGAGGGGGGAAGGGCCGACACCATGACCCTGACCCTGTCCGAACGGCGGAAAAGGGTGCTGGCTGCACCGGAGGCACCTGCCTCCGATCCGGCACCCACAAATAGGGGAGCCCTGGCGGCCAGGGGCAAGTACTGATATGGGGAGGTATTGCAAAGGCATCAGAGAATCACGAGGAAGAAAGGGGGGAGCTAGAATCTTTATTTAGGGGCAGTCCGGAAATTATTTAGGGACAGTCAGGAACGTATTCGCAAGGGGCCCCTCCGTGATAGTAGACGACGGGAAAGGACTTCTGGTAAGTGCCTAAGGCCGCGCGACCCGTCGCCATACAATTTATTCAGAAACGGGGGATAACATAGACAGGCGAACGCGGTACTGCGGTCCAAGGGAGTGCCCAGAAGGGGCCAGGAGTTGAAGGGGTGTAGGAGAGCAGCGACGATAATGCCGTCCGCACTAAAGGCGAGTCGCCCCCGGGGCAGCGAGTCCGGGGCGTCACCCTCCCAGACGGAAAAGGCCGAAAGCCGGTTCCTGGAGGGGTGGCGTGGCGAGGAAAGGTGGAGGGCTATATCAAACAGGTGGACACAAAGCTGCGAAACACCGATCTACCGAGAATTTCCCATTAGCCGAAAAAATCAGGAATTTCAAGATTGATTTGGAAAATGTGCCAAGTCACATTTTCGGCGAACACAAGGAATGCCGGACATTGGCGTATTTCTGCAATAAATACTCAGAGCCAAGTGAAATCAATTATGTTCCACAGTTGAAGGAAGCTGGACTATACCGTGCCATACAAGAAGCAATGCAACCATTATTTGTTCATGCAGAGAGCTTGCTCTACGGCTTCAATAACAATGCCGTGAAAGGCTATAATAGCATCATTGCAAAATTCATTGGAGGAAAAAGAATTAACTTTGGTCGAAAGGGCTCCTCCCAAGGTAGAGTATGTGGTTCTGTTGTAGAATTCAACTCACACGAGACGTTGAGTCGTTTGAGGGCTGCGCTGGAGAAAACACCAACAATGAATGTAAGGGAAACAGAGGAACGACGAAAGAAGCAATTGTCAACTGTAAGAGAGTGTAAAGCGAGAGCGAAAGCGTCAGCTTCATGACATACGAAACAGATCTGCGATAAAGATTACGGCCCGAATGCAGAACAACCGGATATGGAGGAAACAGTGTACGCTTCCGAGTGCGAAAGACACCTGAAGACCATTCGTGAATGGCAGATCAGGCGACAGGATATCGAAGCCGAAACTCGAGGTCAAGCAGACAGCGACAACTGGATGGTCTACAGGAGCAAATTATTAACCGCATCCAATTTCGACAAGGTATGCCGATTACGAAAAGATACTGCACGAGCCAATACAGTGAAGAACATATTATTTGGTCAGCAGGTAGAGCATCGGCGTGCCACACAGTATGGAAGAAGGAATGAGGTCAATGCATTGAGGCAAGTCGAAGCGGAATTAGGGGTTCCCGTTTCTCGTTGCGGACTGTTTATCGATGCTGACCTACCGCACTTGGGTGCGTCACCCGACGGTCTGATAAACGATGACACCGTTATTGAAGTCAAATGTCCAGAATCGGCCAAGAATTTATCACCTGATGAAGCGATTGACCAGTTACCAGCAATACGACGAATATATCGTGGTGATGGGATCAATGTAATTCATCCCTATTATTATCAGGTGCAAGGTGAGTTGCATATAACCAAGAGGAAAAGAGCACTATTCTGCCTATGGACACCGAAAGGCATTAAAATTACAACTGTTGAAGTAGACGATGCATTCTGGACAACAGAGATGGAAGAAAAATTAACAAGATTTTATGAACATTGTATGCTCCCAGAACTCGTCGACAGCAGGCTCATCAGAGGCCAACCGGTTAGAGAGCCAACATATGTGAAAACCTCATCTGCAGCAATAGCCAACCAACCAAATCCATGCAACAATGACACTACATAATAGAAATGATGTAACCTCAAATAACTATTAATTGCTAATTGTTCAGTTCGCAAATAAATATGTACATGTATAAATTACAAATACAAAAAAGAAATTGAAAATAAACAAATTCGAGGAGAGGACAAACGGTTCTGTTGCGGATTCTCCAACCTCCGCGAATAGGTTAGATCTTCGACTCGGTTATCATCCTTAGTACGTAAGAACATCGAGCGTGGCAGCATTGATGAGAGGTCGATGCTGATCGATGTACCAAGCGTCGCCACGCATGCGCAGCGCGTTTCTTGTCGACTCGTAGAACATCGTGCCGCTAAGCGGCCATTATTGATCCCACGCTTGCGATCAATGTTTCGGTGCTTCGATTTCTGTGCGAATCATTGATAAAGTACGACGTGTGTGCAACTCATTGTAGTTTAGATTGTGAAGTGCAACTCCTTGGACAACGCGAGTGCGTGGATTGACGCCCCACCGCTCAGCTAAAGGTACTGTAACGATTTTTGTATGCGACTCGGCCGCGTGGCTTTACGACCCACGTGTGCTCTTGCTTCAAATAAAGCCTCATCTCTGTGCTCACCTCAACTCAGTGCTTTCATTTCTCCGTGACTCAGCCCTCGATGATCTTCGCTTTAATTGTACCTAGTGCATCATGATAATTTAGTGCAAATCTCTAACATTTGGTCCTTCGAGCCGGATCGAGGGCTCGCGCGCGGCGTCGGTTGAAAGCACGCTCAACGGTCGCAACGCTGCTTCATCTCTGCTCTTCTCTATTTGCACGGCTTCAGTTCTTTTCCAGCTTTCAACTCGCATGGTGTGCTAAATAAAGTGAATCGCTTTAAATAATCAGTGTAACGGGCGCGCATTCAGGTACATCGGTTCTCGAAGTGCATCTTATTGTTCTCCGGCTTGCCATTCAAACGGCAAGATGGCGAAAAAGCGCGACAGCGCCACGGACAACGCAACGACCAAGAAGGACAACTCAGATGCAACTCTCGGCAAGATGGCCGACAAGAAGGACGACTCAGGTGCAACTTTCGGGAAGATGGCCGACAAGAGGGGCAACTCAGATGCAACTCCAGCGAAGGACGACTCAGGCGCCACTCCCGCCAAGATGGCCGACGAAGCTTCAACTCAAGGTCCGAGAACAACGCTTGAGGTCCCAGCGCGCCGTACTCGAGCATCATCTCCCAAGGGTCTCAAGCCGGAACTCGTGCTTAAGGCGAGAGCACACCTCGGGCGTATCAACTCTTTAAAGGAAGTGCTAGAACAACTCCAAGAGGGCGAAAGGGACTGCTCCATTGAGGAGCTCACCGCGCTGGCCAACCACACGGAGGAGCTTCACAAGGCCTTCCAGAAGGCCCACCAGTTGATGCAGGTGACGTGGCCCAGCGGTGAGCTGGATCACGCCTACTTCGCCGACGACAACAATGCCAAGGAAACGACGCTTGTACTGCGAGCACGGCGAACCATGGGACAACTCAGGGCTAAGATCAGCGCGGCAACTCCTAGCACAGCGACGATCAACGCCTGCCCGATAACGACGAAGCTACCGGAGATTTCTCTTCCAAAATTCTCCGGTTACTACAGCGACTGGCCGCGCTTCAGTGAGCTCTTCAAAAGCCTTATTATGGACAACTCGCGGCTAACCGACATAGAGCGGCTGCAGTACCTCCGAGGGTACTTGGCGGAGCAGCCAACTCAACTCATCTCCGGGCTCCCGTTGACAGGCCAGTCCCTGAAGGCATCTTGGGACCTCCTTAAGAAGAGGTACGCCAACAAACGCCTGCTGATCCGTGAACGCCTCACCAAGTTCGACTTGCTCCCACGAGTCTCAGAGCGCAACGCAGAACATCTCGACCAGCTTACATCCAGAGTGGCAGAGCTCAAAAAGTTCCTCACCTCTTTGGGGGCACTGGACAATTTCTGGGACCACTTCGCAGTACATCGCGTGGCTCAGCAGTTGGACCAGGCAACGCGAGTACAGTGGGAAATCAGCCTAGGGAGCGCGACTGACCCACCAACCTATGCACAACTGGAGGAGTTTTTGGGAACTCGCGCAAGAGCTCTCGAAGGGGTAGGTGCTTCGGCACCAAAGGCCACTTCGGCACGCGCATTTGAGCATACATCAGCTCCAACTCGTTCAGTACCATCTCGGCAACAGCCAGCAGCCACGACGGAGACAACGCAGGCCTACTCGACCATCGCAAGGTCAACGTCGAGTACAACTCATCCCGTCAGCGAGCCAGGGAGCGCGCAAAAGACCAACTCGGCGACCACGACCAGCCACCAACCGACCGCATTGGGGACTCGGGAGCTGTCGTATTGCCCAGCCGATGCCAAGCCAGGCTCCTACCCATGTGACTGCTGTGGTGGCGAGCACTACATCGGGAGTTGCCCAGTGTTCCGAGCCGCAAAGCCGGAAGACTGGAAGCAGGTGGTAGTGACGCGAAGACTGTGTTTTTGCTGCCTGGGTCGCCACGACTTCCGAGACTGCCTCTCATCTCGGGGATGCAAGGTGTGCGATCGCCCTCACCACACTTCGCTGCACGACGCACTGCCCAGCACAACTCAGGAGACAACGAAGGCCAACGCAGCAACGCAATGAAGGGACGGCGTAACCGTCGAAGAAGTACCACTCAGCTCAACGCCAATTCATAGTACGTCGCTCTTAGCAACCGCCCTCACTCAGGCCATCTCAACAGTTTCATCTCATCCAGCTCGACTCCTGGTCGACACTGGATCAGAACTCACCTTCATCACGGAACAACTCTGCAGACATCTAAGGCTCTCTCGTCAAGGATCTCCATTGAGGATCGTGGGAATCGGGCGGAGTCTGACAACGCAGACCATGGGAATGGTCTCATTACAACTCAAGTTTCGCTACTCTGAAGAATTTGTGACAATTCGGGCGCACGTACTCAAGACAGTGACCAGCTCTTTACCATCGTTTAATCGACCGGAACTTTCGTGGCTACATTTGAAGCAACTCCAACTAGCAGACCGTGATTTTCTAAGGCCGCGAAAAATTGACATTTTACTTGGTGCGGATTTTTATGGACAAATCGTGAAACCGAACATCGTTAGAGGTGCGCCAACAGAACCAATCGCTCAACTCTCAATCTTCGGATAGCTTGTATTAGGCCCAGTGACAACTCAGAGTGTTGGTGCAAGGCTCGCGCATCAGGTTTCGGTCGATCGTCAAGAAGAGTCACTCGAAGAACTGCTCACGCGCTTTCGGACTCAAGAGGAAGTGCCTCAAGATAGTGATCCAAGTCTTTCGTCAGACGAACAACGGTGCGAAGAACATTTTGTACGAACTCATTCGCGAGATCCTGACGGTCGGTACATCGTGCGCGTTCCACTCAAACTGTCAGCAAGTGCGTTACGCAACTCATACACAGCAGCTCAACGCTCGTTACAACGAACACTACGGAGAGTCGTGAGAGATCCAGACTACAGGACACTCTACCAGGCATTCATGGACGAGTATCTACAACTCGGACACATGGTAAAGGCGCAGATCAACCAACAAGGTGGTGAGGCGATTTCTTATTACCTTCCTCACCATATCGTACTACGACCCGCGAGCACAACGACTAAGTTGAGAGTCGTATCCAATGGCTCATGCCCGTCCTCGTCTGGTCTCTCTGTCAACGATTTGATGTATACTGGTGCAAATCAACATCTCGATGTCACAAATGTACTACTCTGGGTCAGGCATCACAAGCATGTGTTTGCCACAGACATCACGAACATGTATCGTCAAATCAAGGTCAACGCAGCTGATTGGAATTTACAACGTATTCTGTGGGTGGATAAAGAACAACGAGAGGTGCCCTATCAACACACAACGGTCACCTACGGGACAAAGGCTGCTCCTTTTTTGGCAATTCGCACAATGTTACAACTCGCGAAGGACGAAGGGCACAAATTTCCTCTAGCAGTACCATCGATCACCCATGAAGATATGTCGACGATTTGTTTGGTGGCTCAGACACTCTAGCTCAACTAATGAAGGTGGCTGACCAACTCCGAGGTTTGTGCAGTGCTGGCGGGTTCCCCCTCGCAAAGTGGCACTCTACGGAACCAAACCTAATCAAGCATGTCTCATCAGAAGAGACGAGAGACAACTCCATCTCATTCGACGGTTGCGCAACAAAAATTTTGGGTCTGAAGTGGTTACCACAATCTGACACTTTTGGTTTTTCGACAGCTCCTCAAGATCAACGTTCCAGTTACACGAAAAGAAGAATGCTTTCGGACATCGCACAAGTCTACGATCCATTGGGCTTCATCTCACCAGTGATAATAAGGGCCGAGATGCTACTCCAGGAGCTCTGGCTTCATAAGGTCGATTGGGACGATCCTTTACCAACTCAGATCAACGCGAAGTGGCGCACGATCAAATCAGACATCTGAAGACTGGCCAGTCTATCAATTCCACGCCGGTTTTCAACTCTGAGTTACTCAACAGTACAACTGCACGGGTTTTCAGATGCATCGCAGCTCGCAATGTCAGCAGTCGCGTACATTGTTGTCAACTCGCCGTCCATTGGAACAACGTCTACCTTTGTCTGCTCCAAAACGAAGGTTGCACCACTCAAGAGGCTCACCATCCCAAGGTTGCAGCTTGCTGCAGCGCATCTTCTTGCCAAACTGGTAACCTTCGTCAAATCCAACCTGCTCGTGAAAATCAGCGCAACGCATTTGTGGACGGACTCGCAAGTTTCACTCGTCTGGATCAAATCGCACCCCTCACGCTGGAAGGACTTCGTACGAAATGAAGTGCACGCGATTCAACAACTCACCCCGGACGCGCAGTGGAGACACCTGCCGGGTACAAGTAATCCAGCAGATTGTGCCTCAAGAGGCATTACAACCGTTCAACTGGAGCGAAGTTCCCTGTGGTGAACAGGCCCACAGTGGATGACCGACTCAGAGGACTCCTGGCCAACTCAACCGGCGGGCTCCGTGGAAGAACCGTGCCTCCTGTAGGCTCGACCGGGGGTGTCGCTCGCCGTCGCAACTCCAGTCATCGACTATCACTGGGATCTAATTTACAGATATTCAACACTTAATAAGCTGCTCCGTGTTACAGCTCTGTGTTTCAGATTTACAAATCAGCTGCGTGGCATTCAAGATGGTACAACGACAGCAACTCTCAGCTCAATGGATCTAAGAACTGCAACTCTATTCTGGATAAACGCAACTCAAGAAGCTTTCTTCAGCAGCGAACTCAAAGCTCTTCGGAACAACTCAGCTCTTAACAGCTCGCATCCGTTCAGTCGACTCACCGCCTTCCTGGATCCCCAAGGAATCATCAGGGTCGGCGGACGACTCGAGAATACAACTCTAACTCCTGAAGCCAAACATCCTGCTGTGCTTCCTCGTCACTCAAAGCTCTCAGACCTACTCATCGATCACGCTCACGAAAGGACGCTCCACGGAGGAACGCAGCAGACCATGGCCTATCTACGACAACGAGTCTGGATCATCGGAGGACGCGCGCCAGTCAAGTCTCATATATTGCGTTGTGTGGTGTGCGCTAGGCAGAGGGGGATCCGTGCCCATCAACTGATGGGCCAACTACCTCTCTGTCGAGTCAGCCCTGCACGCGCATTTGAGCATACTGGCATCGACTACGCAGGACCACTCACTTTGAAGAACTGGAAGGGACGCGGCTCAAAAACTCGCAAGGGATGGATTTGCGTGTTTGTGTGTATGACAACGTCGGCAGTGCATCTCGAAGCAGTCACAGACTACAGCTCAGAGGGATTTCTCGCAACTTTACAACGATTTACAGCTCGACGCGGATTGCCATAGAAGATCTACTCGGACTGCGGAACGAACTTCGCCGGACTTTGACGGGGGTGGTGGAAGGCCTCTTCATGCTCTCATATTAATTAGATTTTTACATCGCTGTGGCCCGCAAGGTCTGTGTCAATTCCTACATGTTGTCGCCGAACGAGGGCGCGGAGCGGCTCAGTAGTTAATAAGAACCGTTTAAACTAGGCTAAGTAAGATTAAGTATGATTAAGCGACGTATTATTAACCCAGCAAAGCAATAAATCGATTTTCCCGATGACCGAGGTGGCATTTCGCGCGATGTATCCGGAAGCTTAGGGGAGACGAACCGGGACTTCCGAGAACAGGCGTGTTGTTGTTGCGAGCGCGTTACAGGTCGCGCATTGTTATGAGGAGCGCGCTCGATGGAAGCCGGGCGGATTAAGGCAGCAAGCACGAACAAGCCAGCGCAGCAGAGTTAGTGTCGAGTCGGCCGTGAACGGAAACGGAAGGTGCGCGGTGTGTGAGATCGGGTCGGAGCGAGCGGGCGGGGACGGCCACGGTTCGGAGGGTAAAATGGTGCGCGAGTTGGGGCCGGTCGACTGGACGCCCGTTTGAGGGAGGCTCCCGTATTCGCGCCCCCTTTTTTCCGCGGCGGGGGTCCCGGTGGGCAGCATGCGCCTCCGGAGCTCGGTCCCGCCATGCTCCGGAGGCGATGCGGCGCCGCGGCGGGCGGTTCCGGGACGACCCGTCTGATCGCGGCGGCTCCCTGTTGCCGGAGGGAAAGTCTGGCGCGGGTGGCGACGGACCATTCGCCGGGGGGCCGTCGCGGGCTGCGTCTGGGGTCACGCGGGGAACCGAAAAGTCAACCCGTCTCCGCCGGCTCGCTTCCGCGGGCGATCGGTTTGATGCCACATTGTCGAGTTAAAATCCTATCCAGCTAATAAAGTGTTTGAGTTTGACTGAGCCTGGTGTTGTGTTTGTTTGTTCGCCCGACACGTCCCTCTTCGTTGCCGGCGGCCGAGCGGAATCGCCCGCTCGGTCGACGACACATGTAGTAATTGAAAACTATTTTAATTTTATAACTGTTTCATTGAGGTCCTGCTTAAGTAAACAACGTTTTCGCTACAAGAAAACTAAGTAGAGGATCGTAATACAAAAAAACGAAAAAGGTAAATGCAATATGTCACAGCTACCAAATGGAATTCACTATCACTGTTTATTGATGTCACTCATTTTTACAGATGAACATTCAAAATGGGACTTTCAGCCCGTCCAACGAGGATAACTACCAATCTCCAGTACACAGTAATAGGTAAGTGATCATTTTTTTTTTATTTATTCGGTAAATAAAATAATCTGTCTTGCATAACAGATTTGACAAAACCCACTTATTTTTCCGATAGACCAGAGGTTCCTGGAAAATATCGAGTAAATTCTAATAGCACAGGGTGATTCACGCAACTTGCACACCTATGATATCTGGAATGGATATTATCGAAAAAATTTTCCTGCCCGGAAAGAAAATCGGCAGACAAAACGCCCGGCCAAATTTGGTCAACAAGAAAATGTTTTCAATAATGTCCACCCTGGATATCATAATTGTCCATCTTGCGTGAATTACCCTGTACGGTTAGAATTTACTCGATATTTTTCAAGAACCTCTGATCTATTGGAATAATAGGTGGGTTTTGTCAAATTTGTTCTGCCGACTAAATTCAGTCGGCAGGAAAAGCACCCGACCGACAACAAATTATTTAGAGCGGAATCGAACGGAATCGCGCGGACTCGGGCAGAATCGAGCGGGTTTGAGCGGATTTCACCGAACTGAAGCATATTCGAGCGAATACGGGTGGAATCGAGCGGATTCGCTCGACTGTGATTATATCCGCTCGAGTCCGCGACATTCCGCTGGAATCCGCTCAAACCCGCTCGATTCTGCCCGTATCAGCGTGATTTCGTTCGATTCTGCCCATATCTGCTTGATTCCGCTCAAACCCGCTCCATTCTGCCTGTATCCGCGCGATTTCATTCGGTTCTGCCCGTATCTGCTGCGACGACGATTCTTTCCCGCGGCCGACCGTGTTCGTCCGCGATGCCGAATTCGATCGCAAAGTCCGTTCTTTGTCAACGGGGTTGCTAAGTCCGCACATACACACGATTCGCCGGCTCCTGAAGTGGGCGCCAGGCCCTCGCAAGGACCAAAATTTATAATAGAAGAGACCGGAAGATGTTCCGAATCGCGCGGAGAATTATCTCGTACGCAGCCCTTTCCGACTAGCTCGTTGTGGGTCAAGGGTTCGTGCAAAGCCCGAACAAGGAAAACCAGAAAGCTCGACCGTCCGATCACGGAAGGATCGGCCGAGCCACCAAAACAAATATCGGTTAATTCTGAGTTCAAAGAGAGTATTATTATTATTATCGCAAGTGAAGTACACCAAACACGGCCGAATCGTCCTGCCCCCTTAACTACTGCTATCGGTCTTCTCCACACGCGGCCACACAATCGCTCGCCACCGCTCTCAAACATCTTAACCGTCGCCGGCCTCTCGCGCGGCCAAATTATCGCTCATTACTCCGAGCACGGAGGACTTGGTTTCCCGAAGGGAGGTCAGCGATTCTACCTGGTCCAAGTCTCGTCACCGGTCGGTCGCCTCTTGGCCTGTCCCAGGAGAGGCCTTCGTGGGCCGGGGACCCCCCTCGAATATGTCGCGTACCGCGCGACTTTGTTGCCCCGGTCACACCTCTCCTGGTCTGTTCCTCTCACGCCCAACCCCAGCAACGGACTACCCGATCGTCCTAATCTTCGTTTGATTCCCCGAGCAATCACCGATAACCGCCCAGAACCGCGCACAGGAGATAACGCAAGGAAGGAAGCAACGCTTACCTCGTCTGACAACCCGCTCGCATCCAACAATCCGTTGACTGGGGCCGAAACTCCTGGCACCCACAAAACTACTCACAAATATAGCGGCCGTTCGCCACTCACGCCGGAAACCAAGTGAAGTCCGTTTCGCTCTGGGTTGGCAGCCGAAGCTCGCGCTGCCGATTACGACGCCTAGCCTAATTATTTGCTAATTAGGATCTTCGTCAGTAGCTCCCAGATGGTGTGTCCTGTCCTGATCGGCTTGCGTCCCCTCCGTCACCTCGTGCGGCTCTGCTCCCTGGTGGCTGCGATTCCGTCCGGGTGATCAAACCGGCCGGAATCCCGGATCTTACCTATCAAACTCACCAAAAACATACTGAGTTAGTAGCTCTCCATTCTAATTCCTACCGCTATTCGCCCCTTCCTGGCGTGTGTGGCGACTACTCTCCGCTGGGGCCGGTCAGACGGGGCGCTCGAAAAAGCGTTACGTTACCAATGATTTGACGTACGGCGAGATTATTTGGATATATGGTCTATAATAAATAATCTGAAGCTCGAAAACCGGATAAATTTTACGGTTACAATTTACTCGATATGTTTTGTTACAGACCGAATTTCCAAATAATCTCGTCGTAAGTCAAATCATTGGGATCTCCTCTTTCAAATGAGCCCTGCCCCAGCTGGATCCGTTGCGAAATAAAAATTTGCCAAGTAAAATAGGAAACCCTATTTCGGCCTGATTTTCGGCGGCAATGCCGCTCGCTGTTTTACCCACATTTCCCCCTTAAATGAATAAATTCCAAGAGAAAAGAATATACAGTAGTTCTACTAAAACTGACGGTAATATTTGCATTTAGCATTCTTCAAGACTTACCCTGTGTATTATTATTGTATTTATTTCCGAACCGTAAGCATTATTCCAAGGGTTGGATTTTTCCTTCTTTGAGGGAGGAGTCTAACAGTACCTAATGATTTACTTCGATCTAAATGCATAAAAACGAATGCACAGTTTGTAACTCTAACACATACATGCATCGTTGTTATATTCATATGTATACGAAGGCAGTGAAATCCCAAAAAAGCATTCAAAATGCAACAATGTGGGCCAAGTATAAGGTATATAATTTCGTGCCATTTATCCAGAATACAAGAAAATGAGTTCTTCATTAATGCAAATTCACTTGTTGATGGTAAAGTGACATTCTACGAAGAATCTGAAATCCCAAAATGTGGCCGCGTGGAGGCTGTACGCAACACATGGGGCGTAACACCCATGCAGACCTATCTAGCTCGGCTAACAGTCCTTACCTTTGACTAAAAAATTCATATCCTGCCTTAAAAGTACTTGGCGGCCGGCGTATTGTGACGCGCGATGTTCCGTCTCTTGAAAAATGTAATTATGTTCAATGGGAATGCGCAATATATTGCTATGGATAGACAAATGTATTGCTGAAGTAATGCTGGTTCGGGATGAAAACGTGAGAATATTTGTAGATTGGAGTAGGCATGTGCAAGAAAGCATGCTCCCGGCTAGTAATGCCCCGATTTCCTAGCGAGGTGCGCATGTAGGGTGTCTTTGTGGGAAAAAGAAATTCCATCTATCCTTTGTGGGAAGGTGTAGCGAGAAGAGATCCGCGGTGTTTCGGATAAGATGTGGGTGGACGGCGGGAGTTGGGGGGGGGGGGGGGGGGGGTATCCCTGGGTGTCAGTGACTACTTTCCATTTTGCCGCCAAGTACTTTTAAGGCAGGATATGAATTTCTTAGTCAAAGGAAAGAACTGTTAGCCGAGCTAGATAGATCTGCATGGGTGTTACGCACCATGTGTTGTGTACAGCCTCCACGCGGCCACATTCTGGGATTTTAGACTCTTCGTAGAATGTCACTTTACCATCAGCAAGTGAATTTGCATTAATGAAGAACTCATTTTCTTGTATTCTGGATAAATGGGATGAAATTACATATTTTATACTTGGCCCACATCTTTGCATTTTGAATGCTTTTTTGGGATATTATATTACGCGCGCTTTATAGAATCGCGAAGTTAAACTACACTCAGAGTGTTAAAAAATAAACTCGAGATCATACATCCTACCTGTTGAAGTTTCATTTAATGTATTAACCGCTATAGCATTGACGATCAGGTGTTTGGAGTTACCACGCGACCAGAGGACTCCGCGGGACGAAGCGAAGGTGTGCGGGCGCACCGACGTTTTTTTGTCGACGGACGCGCGACGTCCGCGAGTTCGCCTGCGATCGTCTACTCACTCGCCTTTACAACGACAAACGAGATAGTTGTGTTTCAGGTTGCGATTCCCCAATAGACATTCTCATAATTCGCTATACTCCAAATCAGCATATTTTCACTGGTTCCTTGTCCGAACCAACCACCCAAAAGGGGTGGTATTGAGCAAGTAATTCCCGAGTCCGGAGTTACTTATTCCTGCTCCTAGTTCGAGCATCCAAGAGAGAAGCAGTCCTCTGTACGACTCAACTCTGTTACGCTGACGCCACCGTCCCAAGTTCGGACGTTACTAAATCCTCTAGCGCATTATAACAGCAAGCAACGATCCAGACCTTCCAGCTACACCATTCCGCATCCCTACTGCCCTTTTTCCTCAACCTATCCACCATCCGGTAAGTCCTTTCCTTTTCCTCTAATCCAGTCTTTCGTTGACACGCGTACTAGCGCAAAATACTCTTTTTTTTCATTTCTGACATTCTTGCTTTCCGCTCTAACACACAGGTATCAGTAAAGTCGCGGGCTGTCAAGTCACTGCCGTAGAGTTCATCAACCTGACCCTTTTTTTTCTCTCTCACTCTCACACACTCCCTAACGCCTACTCATTCACAGCTGTGCTCGGTAGCAGGCCCACGAGATAAGCTGGTCCTAAATGACCTAGGCAAACAGAGACCCGCCGACTTCGAGCCTTCTACCGCCGCAGTGAGACATGCAGGCATAAACCCGAGATTGAGATCCCCTAGCGAAAAACGCTAAATAATTTATCCTGGCCACATTTCTTACAATTCTAAACTTTTTATCACGCAGTATTTCATTGGTACATCACACAATGTCTCTGATTGTTTTCGTACCTGAAAATCGTGCCTGTTCATGGAGAATCTACATTTTAAAACACGAAAATCAATAATAATGAGGCCTAATAATAATTTTCACGTTGTTTCTATTTTTTTCAGATACCTCGGGCCCTCACACACATTCTGGAAAAAGACCGGTGACACTACGATTATCCGTTCAGAAGATATGATTTTTTTAAATTTTAAATTTCAACCCCCTGTATCTCAGAAAGGGTTGGGATTTCGCTATTTTGCCAAGTCACGTTTAGGCTTATATTTTCGCCCAGAATTCGCACCTGAAAGGACGGTAAAAGTCGATGACTCACCCTGTATATCAAGAGACGCGCTAGCGTCTCGCGCCAAGTATACAGGGTGAACCAATAACTTTGACCTCTTTGAATATTACCGTTATTTGAAGTAATATGAAAAAATGTTTCATACAAAAGTTGCATGG
The DNA here is from genome assembly GCA_963989405.1 of Trypoxylon attenuatum. NCBI lineage: Eukaryota > Metazoa > Arthropoda > Insecta > Hymenoptera > Crabronidae > Trypoxylon > Trypoxylon attenuatum. Next base: position 1,059,137 of record OZ022494.1, on the reverse strand, counting down.
TATCGAGGGGGGTATGTCGTGGCCTAAACATTTTCATTGTGGCTGGAGGCCTAGAGGAGATTTGAAGGTCATCGCGGTTTTTTTAAATAGAACAGTATGTTTTCTTTATCGCGATGTGATAGCCAGTGTTGCGACGAATTCAACGAGCTATTATTGAAGGTCATTCAAGGTCAAATGTGGTAGAAAAATAAACTTTCTTACATTACAGAAGATGCTCGAAGTGGTGACCGTTTGCGTCAATGCAAAGTTGCAATCTTCGTATCGCTGCGTCACGAGTATGTCTTATCGTTTCGGGACTTATTCTGGCACATGCTGTATTATTTTATAGATCTTCATATTTATCCTCATATGAATTGGCAACTTTATTAGAAAATGTGCCACTAAATGTTCTCCAAATGATGTGTTTCCATCATGACGGGTGCCCAGCACATTATGCTCGAAGAGTAAGGGATGTGCTGAACGAACTTTACCCGAATAAATGGATAGGACGTGGAGGATTAGCTTCTTGGCCTGCTCGCTCTCCAGATTTAACCCCATTAGATTTTTTTCTCTGGGGAGCATTGAAAAATACTGTCTATCAAGAAGTACCCACGACACCAGGAAATATGAAGCAACGTATAATTGCAGCATGTGCCAGAATAAGTCCCGAAATGATAAGACATACTCGTGACGCAGAGATACGAAGATGGCAACTTTGCATTGACGCAAACGGTCACCACTTCGAGCATCTTCTGGAATGTAAGAAAGTTTATTTTCCTACCACATTTGACCTTGAATGACCTTCAATAATAGCTCGTTGAATTCGTCGCAACACTGGCTATCACATCGCGATAAAAAAAACATACTGTTCCATTTAAAAAAACCGCGATGAGCTTCAAATCTCCTCTACGCCTCCACCCACGCTGAAAATGTTTATGGTAACACATACACCCCTCGATACCATGCAACTTTCGTATGAAACATTTTTTCATATTACTTCAAATACCAGCAATATTCAAAGTGGTCAAAGTTATTGGTTCACCCTGTATACAGGGTGAGTCAGTGACCTTGCACCAAACTGAAACCACGTATTTTAGCGGTCAATAGAAGCCTAAAAGTCCGGGAACACAAAGTTGAAATCTCAACCCTTTCGGAATTACAGGGGGTTGAAATTTCAAGTTTTAAAAAATCATATCTTCCGACGGGATAATGCTAGCGTCACGGGTCTTTTTCTAGAATATGTGAGAGAGCCGGAGCTATGTGAAAAAAATAGAAACCATTTAAAAATTATTATTAAGTCGCATTATTATTGATTTTCTTGCAGTTTCTCGATGAAGCGGCAACATTTTCAGGTACGAAAAAAATCACAGTCATTCTGTGATGCACCCGAGAAAATATCGCGTTATAAAAAGTTTAAAATTTTAATAAATGTGGCCAGGATAAATTATTGAAAGTTTTCCGCTAGAGATTCTCAATCCCAGGTTTATGGCAGCATTGTAGAGTTCATCAACCTGACCCTTTTTTCTCTCTCGCACTGCGGTGTTCGGTAGCAGGCCCTCGAGATAAGCTGGGCCTAACTGACCTAGGCAAACAGACACCTGAGCCGACTTCGAGCCTTCTACCGCCGCAGTGACACATGCAGCCATAAACTCGGGATTGAGAATCTCTAGCGGAAAACTTTCAATAATTTATCCTGGCCACATTTGTTAAAATTTTAAACTTTTTATAACGCGATATTTTCTTGGGTGCATCACAGAATGACTGTGATTTTTTCCGTACCTGAAAATGTTGCTGCTTCATCGAGAAACTGCGAGAAAATCAATAATAATGCGACTTAATAATAATTTTTAAATGGTTTCTATTTTTTTTCACATAGCTCCGGCCATCCCACATATTCTAGAGAAAGACCCGTGACGCTAGCATTATCCCGTCGGAAGATATGATTTTTTAAAACTTGAAATTTCAACCCCCTGTAATTCCGAAAGGGTTGAGATTTCAACTTTGTGTTCCCGGACTTTTAGGCTTCTACTGACCCCTAAAATACGTGGTTTCAGTTTGGTGCAAGGTCACTGACTCACCCTGTATAGCCGAGCGCAGCTCATCGCGTCGACGCTACTAAGTAACTTACGCGAACGAACTAGCTAGCGGGCCCTATCCGGATGGTAAATGACAATATACTTGAAACTCGCATTATCTAGGGAAAGAATGACTGTTCCATTCAACTCTTTGATTTTTTCTGCGTCGATTGGTAATAAACAACAAGACAATCTGTGCAGCCGCTGCTGAGATATAGATTTTATGCTCGAATTATTCTGGCAAAAAAGATCCTGTTTTTCGCCCGTGTCTTCGCTTCTCGCTGCGTGCGCGCGTAGCCATCTCGCGGCCTGGCGGACGCAGCCTACAAATACGGAACTAGAACAGGGTTCTCAATGGGCGCTACAGAGGTCCGGGGGCACCAAATGCTTCCCAATATTAGATATTAGAAAATCCCGTAATCTTCACGGGCCCAAAATCGAGAGACGCTGCTAGTATACCTTCCAGGATCTAGTTTTCGTTGTGCCTGCTTTATTATTTCTCGTGCGCGGTTAATATGTAATATGCAATTTGTTGCAGAGATTCTTGTGGGTAGGGAATAGGTTGCTTGCACGTTTTTAGTTTATTGAACTAATACGAGAATTTTAATGAGTATGAATATATATATTTTATAATTGACAAAATAACTTGCTCGACAAATAGAGGCGCCTGTAACACAAATAAAATACAAGTTCGCATAACCACGTGTTGCGTGGCTCCCAACGCACGGCCTCGTGGGCGCACATCGAAATAGTTTTGCATACCTCAATTTGTCCTTGCACACATTTGCTTCTGTTCACTTCCAGCGTAGCTTTCAATCGAATATCACTGACTAATACTGACTCTTACTGACTATTACTGACTATTACTGACTAATGCTGACCGATAGAAAATTGCTTGTTACCTCTCTGACTGCTGTTCGTATAATGAGATCGGTTGCTCAGCCTCTTGGTTTCAGGTGCGCAATTTGCGGCTTACTTACGTACTAATTCTTAATCTACTTAACCGTTCATAGGTGAAATAATTACCTCTCAACACAATTAACTTGATCTAATAAACAATTTAACCATAAATTTCGCTTTGGATCCGATAAAAATAACGCAGGTAAGTTTTGGCCATGTACACAATCCTTAGGAGTATGATGAAATTCAATTATATTACAACATGCTGTCAATAAAAATAAAAAACAAACATGAAAAATCTTATCCTTTTCCTACATTTGGCGTTAGGTATGGGACTAGAACAAAGTGCGCAGGGAAGGTGATAAGTATTAATGCTATCTTACTTTAATCGAAAGCTGACGGAGCGCTTTCAAACATGATCTTGTGAGTTTAAGCGAGCCTGGAACGCTTGCATACAACAAATGACATAACGAGGCATGAAGTTCTATATCTTGAAGAACAAAACTTGTAAACCGTGGCGTTCCAATCCTGTATGTTGACAAAGTCCTATGTAAAGAACAGGGTACGCAGCGGTGAGAGTTATGTAAAGAACAGGGTACGCAGCGGTGAGAGTTATGTAAAGAACAGGGTATGAAGCGGTGAGAGTTATGTAAAGAACAGGGTATGTAGCGGTGAGAGTTAGCAAAATGCTGTGGGTGCGAAAACTTACATGCATACGAGGAATGCAGTAGAACAGAATAAATTGTATACCAAAAGTCCAATCGCTTCGCCTATCCAACACTTGTGAATGCTATTTAATGTAGTACGCAACATTTTCCTCAGTGCTTCGCAGACCATTTTCACAAACATCAAGGGAACAAGGTAATCCTGAACTCGGATCAAGTGATACTGGCTTTGTAAAATAGTCTGCTAAGCAATGAGAAAAAGGTTGCGTACTACATTAACTAACATTCACAAGCGTTGAATAGGCGAAGGGATTGCACTTTTGCTATACAATTAATTCTGTTCTACTGCGTTCCTCCTATGCATGTAAGTTTTCGCACCCACAGCATTTTGCTAACTCTCACCGCTACATACCCTGATCTTTACATAACTCTCACCGCTTCATACCCTGTTCTTTACATAACTCTCACCGCTACGTACCCTGTTCTTTACATAGGACTTTGTCAACATACAGGATTGGAACGCCACGGTTTACAAGTTTTGTTCTTCAAGATATAGAATTTCATGCCTCGTTATGTCATTTGTTGTATGCAAGCGTTCCAGGCTCGCTTAAAGTCACAAGTTCATGTTTGAAAGCGCTCCGTCAGCCTTCGATTAAAGTAAGTTGGCATTAATACTTATCACCTTCCCTGCGCACTTTGTTCTAGTCCCATACCTAACGCCAAATGTAGGAAATGGATAAGATTTTTCATGTTTGTCGTTTATTTTTATTGACAGTATGTTGTAATATAATTGAAGAGGACTCCAAACCTGGGAGTTGAATCGTAAACTGTGTTTTAATCTCATCATACTCTTAAGGATTGTGTACATGGCCAAAACTTACCTGCGTTATGAATACCTCCAATCCAACAAAATCAAACACTAATTCTTGTAATTATTATAGTTACGGTACGTACATCAGAAGTGTGAGGTACAGTTCTACCAGTAGGATTTACAATATAAATATGTAATGAATATAATTTACAAGAAACCAAATATCGAACCATGCTATTTTATATGATATACATTAATTTTGTGCAATTTGCAACTCTGATGCAAGTTAATCATTACTTTATATACAAACTTATGTATGATATACTATATGTAACATGTATACATTATATCGTTTAATGTTTAATTTCTTGTAAATGATATTTATTACATGTTTATATTGCAAATCCAACTGGTAAAATTTTATCTCACACTTCTGATGTACCTACCGTAAGTATAATTACAAGAATAATAAAGTCGCACAAGTAGGAATTTTAATATAAACATGTAAAAAATACAATTTTCATGAAAGCAAATATGAAACCATATTATTTTATATGATATACATTAATCTTGTGTAATTTGCAACACGTTTAAGCTGTTCTAACAAATGAAATTTTCGTGAATTCTTGTATGCCCTTCCAAAGTATTCCTTGAGTTTTCCTACTTTTCCTACTTTTCCTTATAACATTTTTCTCTCTAGCGTACCGTTCTCTTGTTATTCAAGAGGGTAGTCCTTTACACTTTTTAGAGGTCTCAAACGATTTTATGGTGCAGATGGGTGGATTCGCCTTGCGATCCTGCATCACAATCACTGTCAAAGGACATTATTGTCTATAAATTATAAAAATAATTATTGGAAAAAATAATTAACGGCAGACGAAAGCCCCATTTATACCATGTATTGTGTATTACTTACTCTAACACGAAACCCGTAAATGTTAATATAAGCGCAGGAAATAATACCGCGCGGAGTACAACTCCAAATCGTGCAACTTTATTTGTTGTAAACAAACTGTTAACAAATTTCTGACCATTACTAGGGTACATTTGGAGACTGATTTCTGTTGGCGGATTCGTAAGTGTCTCCAAATATACCCTTGTAATAATCGGAAATTTGTTAATAGTCTGTTTACAATAAATTAAGTTGCAAGATTTGGATTTGTACTCCACGTTGTATTATTTCCTGCGCTAATATTGACGTTACATTTACGAGTTTCGTGTTAGAGTAAATAATACACAATACAAATTTGAATTTTGCAATTTGTAGTAGCAGTATTAGCAAATTCATGAAAATTACAAGGGCATATCCAAAGAACCATACGAATTCGTCATCAGATTGAAAGCGAAATTTGTAATTAAATTGTTCATTAGATCAAATTAATTGCATATTACATATTAAATGCGCACGAGAAATTGGAAGTATCAAAAAGCATATGCAAAGTTGGGTAAAATAAAATTTTAGAAGATCACAATTCCATGCGTAAGTCTGAAAGCAAATAGCAAATTCTTTGAATTGTTGCGTATAGAATTGTAATCTTCTAAAATTTCATTTTACCCAACTTTGCATATGCTTCTGATAGTTTCGATTTCTCGTGCGCATTTAATATGTAATACGCAATTGATTTGATCTAATGAACAATTTAATCATAAATTTCGCTTTCAATCCGATGACGAATTCGTATGGTTCTTTGGATATGCTCTGGTAATTTTTAAGATATTGTTTTTTACTCTAACATGACACTTAATATAAGGACAGGAAATGGAAATTGGGTATACATACTAAAAAACAAATAAGCACACATTGTATGCAATGTGTCGCATAAAACCGGTAAAAGTGAAAGCTGAAGTTAAACAACAGAAATATTGTAGAAAAATAAATGTACAAAAAGGATTGGAATCCCAGGCATACTTCGGGCGCCTATTTTAAGATTTAGAATCTATTCGCTACTTTACGTAATCTACAGGATACGAGTGTTTACAAATACAGTAAAGGTAGTGCACTTATACACGTAGTATTCTCTGACGTAAAGGGTATGTGCCGTGGCGCCCCAAGTATGCCGGTGCTGGAGATTCTTTTGAGGTCCCAATGAAACGTACTTTATATTTTTTTTAAATCTGTTTCCGCAATTTTAGTAATAGAAAATATTATATGATTCCAAATTTCCTTGGCCCACATACTTGGCAGACATTAATTTCACTACTTTTTCACCCCATAAAACCACTGCGCTATATGTACTTGGCGCGTTTTGGCACGTTACATGCACGATGTAATGTCATTTTTTGGGTTTTTATATAATCACCCGTATACTAAGTATACTTGAGAAGTTGATATGGTTGCAACTTTATCTTTATCCTTGCTTGCTTTGGTTTGTGCAATTTTATCGCACTAGTCAAGCCGTTATGTCACGTAAGTTCCCTCCGCTTATGGTTAATACTTAATATCCAATTGATATGTTTTTTGTTCACTGTTAGATTTCGAATGCTTTATTGATTGTTTAATTTTGTTTGATAGTTTATCATAGTTTTAGCACTGTTTGTTATAATGTTTAAGACTGCACGTTGATGGTTTGTGCCTTTCTCTTAAACCTTGTGTCCCCAGTTAAAGAGACCCAAGACTTTTTGATGTTGTTAGTGAAGGTACGGTTTCACAGGATCTCGAAAATAGCTATATTCTAAGATTAAGCTACCTGATACCACTGTCTAAAGGATATGTAGATGATATTACCGCTTGCATTCCCAACAATAGCTCTCAACAGATTTTAGACGTTTTCAATGATTACCATCCATTGCTTAAATTTTCAATCGAAGAAGAGAACAATTGCTCCATTCCCTTTCTGGACATACTCTTAAGGGGGTAGACCCGTTGTACGGTTCACAATTTTTCTCGTCGGTACGACAGTCCCTGTGGCCCTGAAAATTGGTATTATTCTTAGAGGTTGTGCTTGCGCGGGGAAAACCAGGTGGTAGTAGTTTCGTATTCCAGAGATTTAGTCAAATCTAAGATATGCCTACAAACTGACCTGCTGCCGTCGGCGTGACATCACGCGGTCGGGGTCCTGGGCCGCCGTCCACTTGATTGCTCCCTTCCATTTGTTGACCTCTTCGTGCTTTTTCTATCCTCGTTCCGTTCTTGTCGAACGGTTGAGATTCTGGCGATAGCTTGGCGACTTCGAAATTGTGGCTGTAAATGCTGAGTTTCCCTTGCCTGTGGAAATAATGTAAATCAGTACATGAACGGATGAGTCTCCTTTGCGCACATTCCACTTTGGACACAGGGCGTTTTTGGAACTTGCGCGCGTGGAAACTGCGCACAGTGGAAACTGCCCACAGTCGAAATAGTGTTGAGTGGAAGTTGCACACATCAAATGTGGAAACCGCGCACAGTATGTCGAGTTCACAGTGGACCTTTACCACACGAAAAATGGAAGTCGGCAGCTGAGTACTGTGTACACAGCTTAACTCTAATCATGCATAATTCATACAGAAGATTTTTTCAGGTATATCCGTGGTATTAACTATTGCCATTTGGCCATTATTTGTAAATTATACGTTTGCGCCCCTTTCGCCTCATCTGGCACTGACCTGACGTGTGACTGTAAAGCAGAATAAGACCTATTACGTTGTTTAATATCCGTTTGATACGCGCTAGTGTTGTGAAGCGAAGTGTTGAAAAAACCGACTCGCCCGACTGAGTTGCGTGTTCGGTCACTTCAGTCAATTCCAGCGAATTCGTCCGCGAGAGAACCACAAGGTGAGCGATAGGTAAGTGCTAATAGAATTATCACTGAACGCCACCTAGTACGACTCGCCTTCGCTTTCCTTTGGAAAGCATCGAAGACGAGTCGTCACTTGCATGCCAACCACCGGGCTGAGCAGAACGAAACACACGAGCGCTATTCCTCGCTGCTGTATTCCGCCAGCTCGTAAATACTCGCTTCGCGAGATTTTGCATGTATCTAGTTTTGACGGACTACCTTCGTGGTTGCCTTGATCGAATACATTCGGCAAAAGAAAGAGAAATTGTCAGACTCCAGATTAACGTGATAGCACGGTAATTGGATTATCTGTTATCTCGCGGCCACGAGCGTGACGGCTTACCGTCTCGCGCGTCGACGAACGCAGGCTCCGCTGAGTCACTACTGAGCCTTACACACTCAGCAGTAACCGAATCTCAGAATCCGGAGAAAGTCATTCTCCAAAGATTCAAGCCGCAGAGGACTTACAACCCTCTGCGTGCCACAAGGAGATTCGACTCAGTACTAAAACTGAGAAATTCAAGACTAAAATCATTTGATTAAGCTAACTTGATTGAGCTAGCTTGAATCATTCTATAAATTCATACAGTCCGCAATCTCAAATTTGAAGGAATTGGAAGACAGCGATTGCGAGTGCTTCGTGCTCGTTATCGTTCCGCTCGAACGCACAATATTGACATTATCTATTGTGCTCTTTGTTCCAGGATCAACGCTTCGCCGACGCCAGCCAAATCGCCTGCCTCGTCGAGGACGTTATATATATTAATCATACTTGTATGAATTAAAATAAACCAGAGTGTCAATCAGAATTTGCTGTGTGTTAAATAAAAATTATTCTCCTTCATCTCCGCTTCCTCAGACGAACCCTCGATAGAGAAAGTTGCACTCCGCGCGCGATCGCCGGAGTCAAGCAACTATAAAACAACGTTTTATAGTCACAACTCAGTCATGCTAATACAGGGTGAGTCAGTGACCTTGCACCAAACTGAAATCACGTATTTTAGGGGTCAATAGAAGCATAAAAGCCCGGGAACACAAAGTTGAAATCTCAACCCTTTCGGAATTACAGGGGGTTGAAGTTTCAAGTTTTAAAAAATCATATCTTCCGACGGGATAATGCTAGCGTCACGGGTCTTTTTCTAGAATATGTGGGATGGCCGGAGCTATGTGAAAAAAAATAGAAACCATTTAAAAATTATTATTAAGTCGCATTATTATTGATTTTCTTGCAGTTTCTCGATAAAGCAGCAACATTTTCAGGTACGAAAAAAATCACAGTCATTCTGTGATGCACCCAAGAAAATATCGCGTTATAAAAAGTTTAAAATTTTAATAAATGTGGCCAGGATAAATTATTGAAAGTTTTCCGCTAGAGATTCTCAATCCCGAGTTTATGGCTGCATGTGTCACTGCGGCGGTAGAAGGCTCGAAGTCGGCTCGGGTGTCTGTTTGCCTAGGTCAGTTAGGCCCAGCTTATCTCGAGGGCCTGCTACCGAACACCGCAGTGCGAGAGAGAGAGTGAGTGAGAGTGAGAGAGAGAAAAAAGGGTCAGGTTGATGAACTCTACAATGCTGCCATAAACCTGGGATTGAGAATCGCTAGCGGAAAACTTTAAATAATTTATCCTGGCCACATTTCTTAAAATTTTAAACTTTTCACAACGCGATATTTTTTTTGGTGCATCACAGAATGACTGTGATTTTTTTCGTACCTGAAAATGTTGCCGCTTCATCGAGGAACTGCAAGAAAATCAATAATAATGCGACTTAATAATAATTTTTAAATGATTTCTATTTTTTTTCACATAGCTCCGGCTCTCTCACATATTCTAGAAAAAGACCCGTGACGCTAGCATTACCCCGTCGGAAGATATGATCTTTTAAAACTTGAAATTTCAACCCCCTGTAATTCTGAAAGGGTTGAGATTTCAACTGTGTGTTCCCGGACTTTTAGGCTTCTATTGACCGCTAAAATACGTGGTTTCAGTTTGGTGCAAGGTCACTGACTCACCCTGTATGTATGATGTGTGCAGTTTCCACTGTCATGTGTCCTGATTCCACTGTGTCCAACTTCCAACGTGGGCAAATTCCACTGTGTCCGAAAATCCACATGTGCGCAAAGTGGACACTCCCACATGAATAGATCCAACTAAATTATATTGTAATAAATAATACGAATGAATATATATGTCGATACCTGTATGACAATTCTTACCACGCTTTATAGTCACAAGTGAGGTCAGTGGCACATGGGTGGAGGGGGGGGGGGGGGGGGGGGGGGCTGAAACATACATACAATATATGCGTAAATGATTATAGTGATTATACAAATCCGACTAAATTATTTTTTTTTACTACTGATGTGCCGATCTTCAATGCCATTCCGTTTTTTTTGTTTTTTTTATGACGCGGGGAAAATGCGTTACGCATCCCCCCGGCCCTGGCAGGGGCTGGGGGGTATGTTTGACTCTTCACGGTAATTTTACAGCCACCGTGCCATACCCACTAAAACCCCCGCGGATGTCAATCCTCTGCTGCTAAGTGGCCGCGACCCTGCAAAAAATATATATGTAGACATAATTTAATAATTGATTACGGATAATAAACATAAAAGTGCGACTACCTTTACGTCTTTTTGGAATCTGTTAAAATCTTAGTAAATAAACAGAAAATATCTGAAAATACAAATAGTCAGGAGAGCGTTCAGAGATACCACCACCTGAAAGCAGAAATAATCAGGAGAGTGTTCAGTTTGCCGATGTCCCTTTTCTCAGCTCTTCATATGTGCTGGTGTCTCAGCTCTTCATATGGGCTGGTGTCTCAGCTCTTCATATGTGCTGGATTCCACTTGTCGATGTAATTGGTTCTGTTTCTTCAATTCCTCGGGTATTGTCGGCTTGATTAGTGCAATTGTTGTCATTTGAATTTACCACGGCTGTCTTTCTGATGTACGACGGTTTACGAATGGGTTGGCCTCTGATGTATCTGCTATCGACTTGTTCCGGCAACAAGCAATCCTGGTAAAAAGCCCGCAGCTTGTTTTCCATCTCTGTTGCCTACGGTATGGTGGCATCGATGAACAATCCGCATCCTGTAACCGGTATTCCTAATTCAGTTTCCAACTGTTGTAACGCGTTGATTTCGTTTTCCTTTCCATAATCAAAACAGCTTGCATTCGCCACTGGCGCGTATAGAATGTTCTTTATAGTGTTATCCCGAGGTGTGCCCTTCCGCAATCTGCATACTTTTCCAAAATTCGATGCTGTCAATAATTTCCTCCTGTAGGCGTGCCATTTCTCGCTCCTGCTATGCTTTCGGGTTTGCTCTTCGATCATCAGCCGGTCTGTTTGGTACTCATGAATCGTGTTCAAATGTCTCGCTTTTTCTGACAAGTAGGCCTCCTCTTCCATGTTCGGTTGTTCCGCACTGGGCCCATAGTCCTTGTCACACTGGTTCCTCAAAAAACGGTTGGTTGTCTTCTTCGCTTCTCTCTTATATTTAATTGACATTTCCCAAGTATGTTTCCGCCGTTCCTCCATCTCCTTCAAAGCGGAAATCGGCTCCTTGGCCACGGCAAGACTTAGGCGAGTAAATACTTCTTTGCTGTTATATTGGACAACAGCGGCGATAACTCTTCCTTGATAAGATCCACTTCTTCCCAAATTGATTCGCTTCCCTCCAATAAATTTGGCGATGATGCTGTTGAAGCACTCCACGGTATTGTTATTTAATCCGTCAAGGAGGCTTTCAGCGTGCCAGAACTGTGGCCGCATTGCTTCCTCGATGGCCTGGTAAATTCCTGCTGCTTTCAATTGCGGTACGTAATTCGTTTCATTTGGGTCGTCGTGCTTCTTACAAAAATATCCCAATTTGACGCAATCCTTGTGTTCTTCAAAAACATGGCTAGGCACATTCTTCATATCCATCTTCAAATTTTATATTTGCTCCGATTGTGGCACCTGTTCTCTTTTCCGATGTTCTGGTGCTTTCTGGATGCCGGTACGCAAGCGGAGCGAATTTTTCTTTACAATGTTTCTGAGTTCCTTATTCCGGCCCTTCGTGGCGATGTCATGGGTCTTCCGTCCAAAATTACGCAGCAGGTGAGTTGTGCATTCTACTTTCTTCACGAACACTAGATACTCCTTGTACGGGTCGTTGTCCAAAATCTTCTTCTATACGCTACTGTCACCATCGGCAACCAATACCGAGTAAATTAGGCCATGCGTTGCCACACTGCTCTTGAAGCCTTCCACAATTGCAGCGCTTTCCATGCCGGTCGAACTTTGGTTACGTCCCCAATTCTTGAAATATCGATGGTCGACCGGTTGTTCCTTCTTCTTGGCTGCTCTATCGCAGACGACGCAGAATTTATTCTTCACTCCTATGTACAACACTTTCTTCGTATGGTAGCCAACAATGGCACCCACACCGGAGAGAGAGTTGTAATCCCCGCCGCGATATGACGTCTTCATCCAGCTGCCATCAACCACAATTCCTCCAACTGGTTGTATCCCTCGCTAGTCAGCATCGTTGTAGTCACCGCGCCTTGATTGATGTCCATAGCATCACTTTCTCCTATGCAGGGTATATGATCCTCATATCGACACATTTCGCACCGCACAAGATAATTTGCGATCAATCCGTTCATTCTGCAGCCAACGATTTTCAGATGATCGATGCCACACCCTATTACCGAATGTTGCCCCAGTTGACATATTCTGCTGAATATGTAGCTGAAATCGGCAATCTGGAAATTCCGATTCCGCGAGAGATCTACTTCCTCCGCTTCGGTCCCTCGCTCTACTACATAATATTCCGTATCGCACTCGATGTCTTCTTCCGTATCGCATTCCATGTTTTCTTCCGTATCGCATTTCATGTTTTTTTCGGCATCGTATTCCATGTTTTCTTCGTATTCTACATTCTCTTGCGGTTGCGTTGGCGTTCCCTCATCGGCGGCGATTTCAATTAATTCCTCGATTATTTCAACCTCTTGAGGTTCCGTGGCAGAAGGACACACATTTTCATTCGCATCATTTATATCATTCCGCAGAACTAAATTTGCAACAGCTCCGTTTTGCTGTCTAAAAGTGGCACCACAACATTGCATAATTTAATAAAGCATAGAAATCAACAACATAAGGATCCGCAGTCTAGTTAGATCTAGCAGTGTCTATCAGTATCTGAAACTGGCGGTAAGAAAAAGCTCCACTTTGAGGTTTCTTTATGTACCTTCCTTGCTAGCACGGGAGGTGTACAATGGGTAGGATAACTTCCCCAGTGGCAGTAAGAGAAACGAGACCACAAAGGTATGGCTTGCTGTTGTAGAGTTCATCAACCTTATCTTTCTATCTCTCTCTTACTTACTGAGCAGGGAAGGACAGCTATGTTACAAAGACAAGGAGGGCCTGAAAACAACCTTGCTTTCTGCGAGATTCTTTCCATGCTTTCCTCGATGTCAACGCAGGCCAATGCTGCCGGCCAGCCGACCCCCCAACGTGCTCACACCTAAACCGATTTGATGCGCCCGGACCCGGAAAGTACTTCTGTTAATAAATTAATAACCCGTTAGAGTGTAACTCGCTACTAATAAAGAGACGACGAATGCTGGGTTCTGTTATTCGATGTCACTTATAATTTCAAAAGTAGTACGGAAAAACCTCCCCGGCTAGCTGAAGCGCGAATAATAGTAAGCTGGCACCGGACAGCGCGGCTTATTGTCAACCTCGAGGCGGCCGACCGTGCCCTGCAATAAAAGTGATTCGGCAACCACGCGAAGACTATGTACTATTGACTTCTCGCGATTGAACTATGCGTATTTCCCCGAGCTAATAATCTAAAAAACCTTTGGACAAAACGTGAAACCTCCGCAGGTAAATTTGACTGTGCACCATTTAAAAACTTGCAAGTAGGGCAGTAGGGTAGTAACTTAATTGCCATACCTGGGCGCGACAAACCGTGGGACCTATTCGCAAGGTGTGAACAAATGTAAATGGAAATGAAACACGTCTGTATAAAATAATAATTTTAAAAGTGAACATAATTTTCACTTCATCAAGGAACAGAACTTTGCATTTTCGTGTATTTTTTCGGCATTGTAACACTAGACGTGGTAACATCCTAACAGTAGAAACCGCAAGTGGATCCGCTAAAACTCAGCAGCGCAATAACTCTCGCAAGATAGTGTGTTTTTTGTAGTTAACTTACGTAGCTGCAAGAAACCGTGCGGCCCGTTTCTTCATCGATAATCGTTTCGCACCTGTTTGTAGGCGCGTACAATTTCCACCCCTGGCATATCTTCTTGATTTGTTATCCATATTTCACAAACGTCTCACAAACACCTCTTCGCTCAAAATTCGTAAAATTCGCGGTTCGCTCGTCACGTCGAATTCGTGCGCTCGACGAAAAATGCGTTTACCGCGAACAACAACACGCTTGCTTTCGACTGCACCCGACCGAGGAAAGCAAGCGACTGAAAAAGTACTATGTTTTCTTGCTCTTCGGCATGCCATAAGGAATAATTTGGGCAGGTAAAAGATGCGCGACGGAAAAGTCCAACATCTGGAGCATATTGATGCCCTGGTGTATGGGATACCCAAGGAACGTAAAGTCAATGCATCAAGGCTACTACCTCAGAAAAATTGTAGTGCGAAATTTTTTGGAATTTGTCGATATTTATAATGCATTGTTTTCGCATTGTTTCGCATCGTGGACTAAAGGCGGCAAATAATACTTCGAATATTTGCGTGCATTTTGTTTATTGAAATATAAGTACACGCTTTGATGCAAACATGATCACATGTGATTGAAGGGCTTGAAAACATTGATCAATGACGAATTATTCTAACAGAAACTTAAAAACAAAAAAAAATTCTTTGTATTCAAATATAATCGCTTCGAGTGCACGTGAAAGTGAGTGTGAAAATGTCCGTGCAAGGAAGACAGCTAATGGTGACCGCATGCCAGAAAGAGACAACATTCGCATCGACAACTCCTGCAGGTAAGAGCCACGAAGGTGCCTCGGGCCTAATTGCCTGGCATGCTACCACCACAATCTCGGGTGGGCGGCTTGTCACTAAGTCGACCAATCAGTGCCAATTTCTAAGATCTAACCCAGTAAATCTTAGAAGAGCGCACATCGAACTCCAGGCATTGCAAAACGTGGCCAACTACGTAAGTACTTCCGACACTTATATTTTGAACCGTATTTCGTTGTAACTATAACATTATCACTGTTATTTGTTTAGGACGCAACATTAAGATACCTCACGAGGCAGGTTGCAGAGTTGCAATTGCGCAACGCATTACAAGATCGGCGGGAAGTGAACCGTGATGATAGGGCCATCTAAGAGCGGGCTCCAAACCGCAGCCGGAGCAGAAGCTGCGGCTGCCGCCGCAGAAGCAGGAGCAGGAGTTGCGGCCGCCAACGGGAAAGAACCAGGAGCAGTAGCCGCGGCCGCCGACAAGAAGATTTCAACGGCCACCGACGGGACAGAAGTGGAAGGCGCAACGGCCAAAATTCTTCGGAAGCGGACCAATTAGCGGCGATTTATTACCGCACGATATGTATCTCATCACAATATAGTTGTTTATTTATTTCTTTGAATTTCTCTAAGTAATGGTAAGATTGCCGGTAATCGTGTTACGGGCTAGCCGTGTGAGACCGTTTTTTTATCCGTTTGGTTACGGAAAACGTGCTCACTCCTAAGCCTTTAAGGATATGCGAGCCCAATCAATAGTCGCCAATTCGAATAAGCCTGAGATTAATTAAGTTCCAAACAAATCTCACTGCGCTATAGTCAATGAGCACTATTGGCAAAATAATAACTTCCAGGCTGATTCTCCTTGCCGGTCGTAACTGATTGGTGCGGGATGTGGTTTAAGGGTAGGAAAGACCCAGCTTGAGGTAACACACGGCGTTCCACGGAGGCGCCTAGTTTCCCTCAAGTCTAACGGTGTCTTTAGGCAGGTAGCCCTACTTATATAATCGTTCCTTAAACTACCCAACTGTTTCCCTGATTCGCGAGGGTGTCAGACCAGAGACCCGTCCTAACAGGTGTGTAGTCAGATCTTTAATTGAGGTCCAAACACATCTCACTGCGCTATAGTCAATGAGACCTATTGGCACAACAATATTAATCCGATTATACCCGAGTCGGTTCGAAGCTCCCCAGAAAGGAATAAGGTTTAGTGTTAAAAGTTGTGACGTTGCACTTTGCAACGTCCCAAAAATTAGTAAATTCCCGGCACGGGAGAAGCGACGAGCACACCTCGGGGCCTCACAAAGACAATGAACGCCGACTAATGCCCGGTGAATCCTTTTTTTTCAATGACAACCACCGAGACCGAAGATCGGAGCCCAGAGCCACCGGGACTGCTACCAGGGGAAAGAGTCTGCAGAGGAGGCCGGATTCCCGCCCGGAGCGCGGTAAATACCGGACGTCCAGCGGGGGAAGAAGTCGCCGCGGCCGAGGCAGTCCCCGTCAAAATTGGGGACGGGATACTTCGCGGTACTCCAACCCCAAAGATTCCCGGGGGGGAAAGCGGGTTGGTGGGACCCACCGGCCCCAGGGGGGTTGGTGCTCGGTAGCGCGGGTCGACTAGCCTTCCCGACCCTGCTGGACCGGAACGAGGATAACGATAAAGGAACCTGGGAGAACGGCAGCATCCCGCGGAGACGGCAAGAAGAGGGCCCTATTTTCCACCACCGATCAGGCAGAGCAATCCAGGGCAGGAGTCATCAGTTATCGACCGTTAATTTATGGCGTGGCGTTTCATGAGGTTTCCGGGGCGGGGGTAGTCGCGGTAATTAGCATGCGCAGGAGATCCTCGCGGATCGCGCGGATCGTGCGGACGTCGCGAGGAGTCGCGGATCCGCACGATCCGCGAGGAGTCCTCTTCGATTACCGACCGCCGACGAGTGTACACGCAAAAGTAAAGTAGTGCCGATTTAGGAGAGCAGCGACGAGAGAGGACAGCGAACACCCCAGCAGCCGAGACGAGAACAATGGTGAGGTGAACAAATTAGCCCTTTCGCGTTGCGAGATTTATTGCGTTGAGATTAATTATTTGTGTTATTGGGTGATCCATTTTTTTCTGTCGGCCGTGTTCAATTAAATTCCACGTCTCGGCTCCCTCTCCGTATCGATTTGCGAGTGTTATAAGAAAATTGTCGTCGCGATAGCTCGCGTATATCCGTTCCGGGAGTTGAAATAGTAGGTTTGACGCGTGTAATTCCGCCTTAGGGCGAGGTCGTTCTTAATAAATTGTGCCGACTCGCGGAGACCGAAATTTCTTTGGGAATTAATTTATACTCCGCCTTATCCAGTCCTTACGATCCTCTCGAATAACCGACCCCACCTGCTGATTTCGTTGGTGTCGCGCGTAATTTCGACTTGGGGAAGAATTCGTTTTTTGTGTGTGTGGTCGAGACTCGGTCGCGTAGACAAATTATATCGCGATTCCAGTAGAGTAAATTAAAAGCGGGAGGAATCCCGTGGCACGCGAGTGCCTGGCGCCCAGACGAGTGTCGACGGTAAAATTTGATCAGCGTTTCCCCAAGTCGAGTCCAAGGAATTTTTTTTGTTCGCGTGAAGTCCCGCTAGCCAGGGCCGTTTCGCGGAGTAGGTGCGGATTTCACGTGACAAAGTATAAGTTAGTTAGGTTCCCTCTAGTCATAAGGTTCCGCGTCTTTATTAATATTAATCACAACTATTGGCATTGTGTGCAAGTCCCCTATAACCATAGGCTCTCTCAGTTTATCTCGGCTGACACGAGCGAGTTCCATCGGCGGCCGATTCAGCTCAATACTTTGTTGCTGCTGCGACCCGGGCCTCCACGTGCCCTTCTTGGTATCCGGACTCTTGGTATTTTTCCGCCTATCGACATTCCTCATGACCGGTGGGATGCTAGCTGAGGTTCGGGGGATAGACGGAGGTGCCAGCTGCGTTGATCGGCGTTTTGTTCATGTTCTCGGGCCTACGACCCACGGGTCCGTTTGCGCTTCCTGGCATTCTCGTGACCGCCTTCACCTGCGACACATCTAGCCTGCGCTTTTAGTGAATACGTCCTCAGCGTGAACCGTGCGAGACCGATCGGCGACGGATGTGCTCACTGCTGCTCGAGAGTATCCGCGTCGGGTCTTTTACCTGCCCAGTGGTGACAGAGTGGTGCAGAGGTGGACTGCTGTTTCGGGTGTGTTTGTGACGTCAAGTCGGACTCTCGTGAGCCTGCCGCTGGCTACCACACCGACGGTTTCGCCCTCGGTCCTCCTGGACCTCCTGACCTGCAGGCGTTACCCGCTCAGCTCGGTTAGCCACGTGCCTTCGCACAACCGCTCGGCTTGGCTAGCCACGTGCTCTCGCACGACCGCGCGGCTCGGTAGCCAAGTGCCTTGCACTCATTCATTGTGATTTTAACGGACCGTCGGGTCAGTCCACTCATCCGACCATTCGCTACGACCTTTGCCATTAAGCTAGTTGCAGCATCTGCCACACCTGAACGAGAGAACGACGAGATCCCACGAACCTCTCCGCCTGGTAAGTCCACCTGTTCTTCACTACCCTCACTCGTCACCACTGGCTATTTTATGCTCACGAATCATCTACGATCATCGATCGAATCTCGGTAGTACTTTTAACATTTAGGATAGCTAAAGGTAAATGCTGGAGGTACCAGACGCCGTTCCACGAAAGCGCCGAATCTCTCTCGAGTCTTATATTACCCCGGATAGGAATACTTGAGCGGCTAAATATTCCTACACTAAATGTGGGTTCTATGCACGGTGTCGCTTTCAGTGTTGTTCATTATGACAGGTGGTAATTGAATGTAGAAACAGGAGTAATTGTCACGAAAAATAAGATAACTATATTGAAATAATCGAAGAGGATAAAGTATACAATCGTGTTGAGTGTATGTCCGTTTGTTACAGAATACCTTTGTGTAGTCCTCGTCTGTTCGTATAGATATGACTCGCGGCGTAATTTAATGCTTACAAGAGTAATTGCAACTAATGCAATGATTTGATTGAAAGTAACGCGTACGATCTTCCTCGGAGTAACCCCGTACTCCAGCGTGTGATTCTTATAAAGAGATTTGAATAATTTGGTCGAAAGTAACGAATACAATCTTCCTCGGAATAACCCCGTATTCCAACGTCTGAGATTTATAATGGTTTAAATGCTTCGAAAGTGCCTAGCACGATCTACTACAAGAAGGACAGAGCTTCGCCCTTCGATGGAGGATCAAAGAGTGAACTCCCAGAGTAGAATTTTCGGTGGTTTATATAGTCGAGCGCGCACTAATTTCTCGGAAAAAGTGGGGCTAACCCTTAGGATTTTCCTAGACAAGCCCTAGGATGTAGCTGTATGACTCAAGCGAGTCTTGCGTGCAGCTGTATATGAAACTTTGCAGCAGGGGCTGCATGGGAATGTTTACAGGACTGCGGTATCTGAGGCACTGGTGGCTCGAAACTAAGTCTCAAAGTTGAAAAATTTGATGTGAAACAACGAGGACGTAACAATCGCATGGAAAATAATCGAATTTGTTTAGTTTACAGCTGAGGAACCTACGCCGAATTGAGCGGGAACGGGCCCCTCAAAGATATAGACGAGGAAACCAAGGGTATCGCCAGCAACCTCGCCAGCAATCTCGCCAACAACCTCGCCAGCAACCTCGCCAACAGCCACACCAACAACCACACCAACAGCCACAGCAACAGCCAGATCAACAGCCACACATTGTTAAAAATTACTATATAAACTTTTAATTTTGTATATGTATTTCAATAAAAATAATACTTTACACGTATAATCCTGTGTAATAAGAAATTACCCCGCCCCCCTTATGTTCCCTTTTTCCGATTCAAAATCCACCCTCCCCCCAACCCTCGGAACTCTCACTGGCTTGACCTGTAATTCTAAGCGTGGCTAGGAGTAGCATTAGAGATAGGATACATGTATAATTTATATAAGCATTCAGCGTAGGGAAACTAGGCACAGAGCGATATGGCGTTTCCGGTCGAAAAAGGGGTTTTTCTCTGTCGTCCTATTTTCTTATATTACAAGATATTGAGCTCGGAAAGGGCTCATTGGAAAGCTATAAATTCAATCTACAGTTGTCTGGAAGTGGATTTTTGAAAATCTGTCGATATTCGAAAATATTAGTGTCTAAAGTAGGGAGAATTCGTGACTCTGAGTCGTGTATTTCAAGCAGATTTACGTCAATCTGAGACAAATTTTCAAAAATCCACTTCCAGACAACTGTTAGAAGATGTCAGGAAAATGCCCGAAGTCGCGGCGCCTAACGTTGTAGGCAGTGTCGCGGTGTGAACGGAACGTTTCGATGTCTAATCAAAAGTTTCAGTATATTCGTATAAGTACTGAAAGTCTACAAGCGTCTGCACAAGTTGGAATACAAAAAGTAAGTGTCAGGTCCCGCGTTGGGGCCTTCCGCCTAAGGGCCTCAGAGTGTACCCCTGCGTGGGGGTTTACGACCCTCTCGATGGTCCGTCGCTTGGCCTACTCGGTGTCATGTCGTTGTGCTGGCCTCCCTGCGTGACTCATTAGTGGGAGAATTCCGAAAATCGCGTACACAACTGTAGATTGAACCTTTAGCTTTCCAATGAGCCCTTGCCGAGCTCAATATCTTGTCATATAAGAAAATAGGATCGCGGGGAAAAGAGCCCTTTTTCGGTGTCGAAGTGGCGCTGCTGTCGCTGCGTGTCTACCCCCTTAAAGGGGTACGCTAGGTCCTAGTGACTTTCGATGCGGCACGTCGATAAAATCGTCACGGTTTTGATCGCTGAATGAACGCGATCTGGAGCCACTAGAAATGTCCGACTTGATTATGCACGATGATGATGTCCCATTGGCGCGAGTTTGAACCTCGCTTGAAGCGGATGCTTTTTTCTTTGTTTGTTAACACTAGGTTTACTTATCTTTGTAAATAATATGTTCAATAAATATGATTTCCGTTTACCGTAATATTACTGTTAACATTTCCTTGGTAGTTTTTGAAAATAATGCATTTAAACGTGCAGCCTAATGTTGTTCAATTCACATATTTCAATAAATCCATTGTTTTAAGAAAATAAGTGATTTTGTTTACCTGTCAATTTGATGAGTGCTCGTTGAAATCAGTATACAGGGTGAACCGTTGATTCGTGAAACTCGTCTAAAAATTAAACATTTAAAAATTCATATCTCCTGACTGGATAATGTGAGAGTCACGGGATTTTTTCCAGAATGTATTTTTTTCTAGAGTGGTCTGGTCCTTTAACAGGTTCTGGAAAAAATCTTGGAGTCTCACATTATACAGTCGGGAGATATAAATTTTTAAATGTTTAATTTTCAGAGCCTGATATCGCGGAACGGTTTCAGATTTCAGAATCAACGGTTCGCTCTGTATAAAAACGCCCGTAAACCTAGTGTTAATCAACATTCTCTATTGTTTTATATTAATGTGACAAAGCTAGTGTAACTACTATAATATAACTACTATAGTATAACTGGTAGGTGTATAATGTGAACAGAAAAAATAAAATATACAGATATTTATAAAAAAGATATACAGACATTCATTACAAACATATACATTACAAAGATTCATCTCGTAAGAGCGTTGCTTGAGTATATTTTCTGTTCCACGGCAGTGCCTACGAGTTTAAAATAACCCACATTATTTTTTGCATGCTTCTACATCCAAAGTATTAGAAATTAAATGATTTATTCTTACGGTAGTTTTGTCGAACCAATAAGCACGCCGATCTGTGCAAATGGCAGTCGCTGAGTGTTCGAAATTCCCTCACAACGACGTACCCCTTGCCTTTGAATCTCGAATAATAATATAATTAGTGAAACTTTAAATTTGTGCCAAACAATAATGTTTATAATTTCAGCAAGATACGTACCTTTTGTCTTAGTAAAACGACTGAAACAATTTTCTATCAATTAAAGCTACTATTGTTTTTGCCAAATAAATTGGAGAATGGAGAGTGGTCCCACCGCCACCCCCGGCAACGACTGTCCTCATTATTCACCTTATCAATTTTATTATCTGCGTGCGTTACTCACCACTGTTGTCGGATCAGGGATCGGCATTGACTGATAAAAATGAGGTCCGATGAAATTTTAACGGGGAAAACATGTCTGATAAGATTTTATCGGAGGAAAACATGTCCGATAAGATTTTATCGGAGGAAAATTCGTCAAATAAGATTTTATCGGAGGAAAATCAGTCCGATAAAATCTTATCGGAAGAAGATACGTCCGATAAAATTGATTCGAGCATGTTTTTCGACCTAATTAATACATTAATTGACTAACCAACTACCTAGGTAACAGACTGACAGACTGACAGACTATCAATTAGTGATTAGCAATTAACTAATAGTCTGTACCACCGGTGGTACAGGCGGTCCGCGGATCAAATCTGGTGTGTATCTTATAATGCCGATCTCTTAGTGAAGCATTGTACTTACCATGATGTGTTCCTTTCAAACTGTGATAATATAGCGGTGTACGGGTGAAAGCATCATATAAAATGTAAATGCATGTATAATATGTGCAATATAATTTTTTATTATTAAATTCTGCGAATTGCAGAGTGTAGTGACCCCAAAATGGTCACTACCAAATATGGCAATAAGCACACCAAATCGCACATTGGGCCACCGATTGCCTCAATGCCCTAGATAACCGCGGAAATACTGCGCGTTTCGAAATGCACCGTCAGATGCACGGCATGCATTTCAAAACGCGGAAACTAAGACAAATACACCTCCTTATAGGAAAGACCTCAATTTTTAATATAAATATGCGACCAAAGAAACAATCGAGGCTCTTCGCCAAAAGTTGTAGACGCGCCGTAACGCTGGGCGACACTGCCCAGCCGGGACCAACGTTAAGTATAAGATACGCGAGTGTCTTCCAACACCCACTGTAAAACCGGAACTCGAATAATAAAACCAACTGTGAACCAATATTCGGAGTGAGTTTTTACTCTTAAGTGACCAGAGATCCCAAATCATACTCGTACGCGGCTACAATCGGGCAAGTCCAGACTTACCCAGCCGACCGTACAACAAGAGTTACATTTGGAGATGACTTGCAATTCAAACTGTTGATCCGTCAATCTATTATATTTTGGTAAAGCCATTATCGTCGCGTAAGAGAATAATCTCTCTACTGGCGCCGATGATGGCAATACTGTATTGCAGTACAAGAATGTTTTTTTAATTGAAGGAAATCCATCCAATGATACTAATTTATTATTTAGTGGTTCATGTAAATATTTCATGAGTTCAATGTCCATTAGCGACATTGAGTCCGCCGCTTCCGCTGGTGTGGTAGGCGCCGCGGTTTCAAAATTAAAAAAATCCGCGTCTTGTAATTCGTCGCCCCGTAGTGCTGCGGGATGAATGCCGTAGAAATTGATGGCCTCGTTCACCACACGTTGCACAATTCCTTTGGCATCATTATGTAATGATGGCACCCATATTTTTTTAAAGCGGGGGTGCATAACTGCCGCAATTGCAGCGAATTCTCCATTTTCAGCGATATTGAATACATGGCTAAATCTAGAATAAATCGCCGCTTTTAATTCGATTGCCAAGTTTTTGCACGTAAGTAACTCAGTTGAGGCAATTGTGAGACTAATATGAAGCGTCAAACTAATTATACTAGGGGTTACGTAACCATAAGAACAGTATTGCTCCCCTTGGAGTCGCTCGATTGTTTCCGCAATTAGCTTTAAACATAATAAATACTCTTTCATGTACTGGAAATCCGCGTCCCCTAATTTTCGCCTTAAATTCAACACTTCCGACGCTTCGACGATTCTTTCGCGCAAGTTCAAAATTTGTGTCAAAGAATTGTAGACAGAGTTCCATCGCACAATAACTGGACGTGACAATGATTGTCCTAAAATATTGTGCAAAATCTCCCGTTGTTTCGGAGACCGCAACACTCCCCACAATTGGTTACATTTGCCAATGGTTTGGTGGTGTTGCACATGTAACTCCGGATGGCGGTTGATGATTTTGTTTATGTCCGATGCTGCAACTAAATTCAAAGTATGGCACACGCATCTGAAGTGGCGCGGAAGGGCTGGCTCCAGAAATATGGAGCTTTCCGGAACGCAGGCTTGTTCGGGATCGAAGCTGTCATCTTCATCCGTGTCATTCGTCTCCTCTGCATCGCTGCTCTCCGGTTCAACTGCGACATTTTCATTTTGCGGAGCAGTTTCTAAGTTTAAATTAGATAGGCAGAAAGAAAACAATTGTAAATTAATCGGTTGTAATGTAAAATGTGATATTTTTCAAGGATGCTGCAATTTACTTACCCCGATCTGTTAGGGAATCCCGGGCAATCCCAAATTCCTCAAAAGCTTTAATAAAATCCGAGGCATTGTCGGTTACAGTACTGACAACTTTTTCTTTAATGCCGAACTCCGCATGTATATTATCTATCATTGCACCGATCCTGTCATGCGAGTGGGTACCCGCGAACCGCCGGCAAGCAATTGCCGCTGAACGCCTTTCAAACGATACAGGATCAATCTATGGATATAGTTAGAAACAATAATAGATTAGAGCATTAGAATCATGAAAATTCCGACAGTTATTTTGCGATAAAACCGACCTATATTTCACACCCTCTCGTATTTATCACACACGGATACGCGCGCGGACAATTCTGACAAACATATGTATAACGAAATGAGTAGTTTAGTCTTACCCAATGAACCGTCACGCCCAAAATCCTCCTTGAACTGCAGCTCGAAATGTCTGCGGTTGTACACACGTAGTCGATTTCGGCTAACTGATTCTTTAATTCGGCTTTACTTTGTTGATACATATCGGCAATATTGCGTACTAGACGACGTCGGCTCATGTGGCGTAATGGCGTGTTGTTTTGCACGATCTGCAGGTCTGCAAATTTGGAGAAGAAAATCAATTTTATTCCCTTACAAGTGCTAGTTTGTGAATAATAGTTTTAATGTATAATCGCATAGACTTACCATTAAATATTTGGCGAAAAGATGGCATTTCCACCGTGGAATAAGGACCCATACTGTGCAGGATGTATTGTGTAACATTCGCCTCAAAATGCTGCTGGGAAAAGACACAGGAGGCTTTCCTTCCCCTGCACAAACCAGAATCCTGGCTTATTTTCAAACGTTTTGCTGCCTCGGGCAATAAATATTCGTCAAAGAGGTCGCCATGACGTCGCTGCAAAATACAATATCAATTATTTCGATTTACAATGTAACCTGATTTAGAACTGTTTCCTTGTGTGTTTTTCAATTTCTACTTGCATATCAGCCGGGCAAGTACTTACCTTCAGGTGCGATTTAAAATTTGTCGCCGAATCAATTCTCCCCCGTACAGGCTTTCTCGAATGACATATTTGGCAGAGAGCTTGTATAGTCCCGTCTACCGAATTGTCCCCTGAGCTGCCTATTACGGGCTTAAAAAATCTCCCATCTAAATGCGCCGTCCTCGCGCATTTCATTAGGATCGCATCCTGATTTGCAACGGTGGTTGAAGCGGTTGATGTTTCAGCCGATGTGCTTGCAGCCGCTAAACGATCAACTGCATCAGCCTGCGCACTAGTACATGGTTGATCCATTGTCGATAACCTGCAAATTCGATTTTCAATTGTTCGAGGCGCGCAAGGTAAATTAATAGAACATCGGCCATCGAAACATTGTTTAGAATATACAGCACTTACCTGCTAACACAGAATTCGAGAATGGCCAGAGTAATAACTCGAAAGCACCGTATTACGTTTTCCAAAATGACAAGTACTTATCACAAATGCAACGCAAAAAACTATCGCTCTAATCAGATAGATCTAGAGATTGTAGAATGTACTGCAGCGCTATCCGAAGTTGGCTTCCTAACCCTTCCCACATACGGGCCGAACGCCGCGTAATTGTGCATAGAGGCGCCCCCGCAACTCGTGAAGGGACAATTAAATAAACTAAAGCACTTTATTTAATAAGTTTATATACGAAGAGTATTTTAAATAAAGAAAATAATTAAATAAACTCAATCACTCTCTTTAC